>RJWJ010017592.1:0-32743 GCA_004363605.1 Indri indri | reverse complement strand
CCCGCCCGGCCCGGCCGCTCCGCGGCGAGGCACCTGCTTGGACTTGGCCTGGGCGGCTGTGGGGCCCTTCTTGCGCAGCACCGTCACGGTGTCCCAGTCGCTCTCGGCCATGGCGCAGCGCGAGGGGGCGGCGGTCCGTCCGGCGGCTCCGCAGCAGCTGCTCGAGACCCGGCGCAGTGACGCGACGTCGCCTCGTCACCTCCCCGCTTCCGGCGCCTGCGCCGCGGCCCCGCCTCCGGATCCCATTGGCCAGCGACCCAGGGGGCGGGCACTTCCCGGAGCCCGGAACCAATCCGTGCCCGGCTCGTCTGAGGAAACGCCAGGGCCTCGCGCTGGCGTCGTGCGGAGAGTGACGTCGGGGCCCCGGCCGCCGGGAGAGTCACTGCCGCTGGGGGGCGCATGGCGGGGGCAAAGCTGGCCGAGAGGGCCCCCCTGGTGGGAGGGCGGACTGGGGTCCGCAGGGAAGGCGGGGTACGGGGGGAAAAGATGGGGGAGGGCGGACTGGGGGCCGCGGGAGGAGAGTGGGCATGGGGAGCCTGGGCCCGGAGGCCTGGCCCCGCGGGTCTGTGCGGCCACCTTCTGGTCTCTGGGCGAGCCGAGGGGCCGCAGCCGCACCCGACTCGAGGCTGGCCCACGCCTGTCTTTCCCGGTCGGCGGCCCGGCCACGTGGGCGAAGCCGTCCGGACCTGCAGCTGGAGGCCGCCTGCCTGTTCGGTTTTCCTGCGCTTTGACTTAGGTTCTGTTTCCTGACCTTTTGCCGCCCTGCGCGCAATTTGAAGTTCTGTTTCTCAGGAGCTGTGCTCATACGATGTAAAAATGTTGGGGCCAGAGGCAGGTGCAGGTTTTGTGGGGCCTGAAACAGACAACTCGGAGGGAGGGGCGCTCTTTAAGAAAAATACTGCAAAATTATGAAAACAAAATTAGTTACAAATATGAATGTTTTTGCATAATATATTTTGTATAATGTATAGGACATATGTATTATTTTACAATAATTCAGTAATACTGTTTACAGTTATTTTACAATAATTTTTTATAATGAGAAAAGTAATCAGTAAGTTATAATTTTTTTATTTAAAACTTTTTTTTGGCCGGGCATGGTGGCTCATGCCTGTAATCCTAGCACTCTGGGAGGCCGAGGCGGAAGGATCACTCAAGGTCAGGAGTTCAAGACCAGCCTGAGCAAGAGTGAGACCCCGTCTCTACTAAAAAGAGAATGAAATTAGCTGGACAACTAAAAATATACAGGAAAAAAAAATTAGCCGGGCATGGTGGCGCATGCCTCCCAGCTACTCGGGAGGCTGAGGTGGGAGGATCGCTTGAGCCCAGGAGTTTGAGGTTGCTGTGAGCTAGGCTGAGGCCACGGCACTCTAGCCGGGACAACAGAGTGAGACTCTGTCTCAAAAAAAAACAAAAACAAAAACGTAATCTCTAGCAGACTTAGCATGAAACACAGAATAAAAAGAGAAAAAACTTAAACATCAATGCCACAAGCATCACAATATTCAGCAAAATAGCAATTATATGAATTAACTGATGCAGCTCTTTAATGTTTTTGCTTACCATTTCTGGCTACATTCTCTTTGATTGCCTCATCACAATTTTGCAGAATTGTTTCATAGAATAAAAGAGAAAGATGATTCAGACATTTCTCTGGTGTGTTTGATCAAATCTGTATCTAACAGTATTGACACTGGTTTGGGTAAAACAAGGTTTCCAGGCTTCAAATGGCTGAGCTCGCTGTAGCACTGCTACGAGTTTGTGCACTGTATAGGTAAGTATTCGCAGCCTTGGAAGACGTTCCTGTCCCCGGACAGCCAGCAGGCACACGATTGGACTGCATGAAAGTATCCTGTAAACCCTGATTAAGTGCATCTCAACTTAAGTTCCCCTTAGTCACGTGCCAAAAATGCCTGCAGCCACTCCAGGGGCACTGGACCCCAGGGAGAGTGTGAGAAAGGTGGATCTGCCTGGAAAGAGGCAGCGGCGTAGCCGATTGCAGCTGAAGTGTCCTACTTGGCCAGCGTAACCAGCACCGGCCTCGGGAAGAACCTGTACCTGAAGCTGACCCAGCTTCGTGGTGTACCTGCTCTAGTTGGCATCCCCTGGGAGAAGGGACGTCTTAACCTAACTTCTCTGCAGGTGTCCACCACCAGGACAGCCATCGTCCTGTCTCGCCCTCAGGAGTCCACGCCTGACAACACAAAAGATGCCCGCTGCCTTGTCCTTCGCACTGCCTACCACCAAGGCGTGGATGGATACAAGTGTCTCTGTAAGGCTGCCTTCACCACCCACTCATTCCCTCTCTGGTGTCACCTGTGAACAAACACGCCTTCCTGGCTCTGGGATTCTTCCCATTTATTCAGGGCCCACAGGAGAGCAGTCTTGGAGGTGAAGCCACAGCAGCTGGTGTGGACAACCGGCTTTGGAAGGTCCAGCAGGCAGTTCGTATCACTGGAGATGCCACACCACTGTTGTACTAAGGACTCCTCCGTCTACATTGTTTAAGATAAGACGTTTTCCAGAGTTACTCATTTACCTTCACGCATGGAGAAAAGAAAATCCCAAAGCCTTCTAGAAAACAACAAAAAAAATGTCTATTCACTTCCATCTGTAAATCTGAGTTTCTCTGGCGTCATTTCCTTTCAGCCTTAATTAGCAATATTCCTTAGTGTTTTGTAGTACTGTCTGCTGTAGATAAATGGTTTCATCTTTCATTTAACTGCAAATGTCTCTATTTTACCCTGCTCTTGAAGCATATAGTATTTATACATGTTATCCAGTTGCCTTCCGACTTCCATCGTTCCCAGTGAGATGTCAGCAAGTGTCTCCCTGTTCCCTTGCAGGTAGTGTGACATGTCCCCTGGCTACTTCCAAGAATTTCCCCATGATCCTCCATGTTCCGGTTGTGTGCCCAGGTATACTTTCCTCTGTGTCTGTCCTGCTTGGGTTCACTGATCTTAGATCTTGTACATTGGCAAAGTTTCACTAGTATTTAAATATTTTTATTTTTCTGTCCCACTCTCTTTTTCCTTCTGGGACTCCAGTTAATGCATGTAATTCCACTTGATATGTCCCGTAGTTCTTTTTCTCAGTCTTTATTCTCTTCAGCCTTCAGGCTGTATACTTTCTGTGGCTCTTTCTTCAGGATTACTGATCTTTTTATCCACCATCTCCAGTACATTAAGCCCAAACAGAGAAGTTTTCATTTCAGATACTGTACTTCTTATACTTTTCAGTAATATGATTTCCATTAGATTCTTTTCAATGGTTTCCAGTTATCTGCTGAGATTCCCCATTTGTTTGTAAGTTAAACTATGTTTTAAGTCTTTGAACATATTTATAACCAGTGCATTAAAGGCTTCGTCTTCTAAATCCAACATCTGGGTGAGCGCGGCGTCTTTTCTATTGATTGCTATGCTCCTTGGTTACAGGACATGTTTTCCTGCTTCTCTGCATGTCCAGTAAATTCGTGCTGGACACCGTGGAAGTCACATTGTATGGAGTCTAGAGTACAGTGTCTGTCTTTGTGGAGTTTTGCGTTTATTCTGGCAAGCAGTGCGTATGCTGATGGTTCTCCTTGATCCTGCTGAGACTTGGTTTAAGCCTTGTTTGGGCAGCTCCAGAATAGGTCTTAATCTAGGTCTTGGCCCTTGTTCTCAACTTTTCTGAAGACTCAGCTGAATACCTGGGGTGTTAACGAGGACTCTGATACGGGTAGGGGAGACTTCAACCTCTCAGTGCTGTCAGCCGCTGGTGTCTTCACTCCCCCTGATTCTGCACCAGCTGCTCTATGCCAGATTGCTCAGGGTCTTGCCCTCTCCTGTGCAGTCACTCACTCAGCTGAGGACCCGTAAGAGACTTCTGGACCCTACTGTGCAGCTCCCTCTCTCTGCTGTTCCATTCTGCCAATTCCAGCTACTAATGCTGCCCTGAACTGAGTTCCATCTCCTCACTCCAGCAGGACTGCCACATTTGCCTGGTGTCCACCTCTCTGTGACGAGGTTAAAATTGTTCCCAAGCAGAAAGCCAGAAAGAACATGGGTCAACCTCATGTGTTTCCCTTCCCTTGGATTCTCAGTCTCACACTGCCTATTGCCCACTGGCTGAAAACAGTCACTTCCCGTGTTTCGTCCGATTTTATAGCTGTTTACGGTGAGTGGCAACACCAGTGCTGGATACTTGGTCATGAATAAAAGTGGATTTTACAGAATTTCATCTTAAATGTTTCTTGGTCTGCAACTTCATCTAAAATGCTTCTTACAGGGGACTTACTGCTTAGAATTCTGACTCTGACCACCCCTCCACCATTCTGAGCCCCTCTTTCTGGAACTGACCACTGAGAAGGCTGTAGTTCCAAGGACTCAAGCAGGATGCCATTTGACAGAGCTGATGCACAAAGCGTTTGCCAAAACAACACTACAAAATGGGAAACAGATTTGTTCATAGAGTGGATATGGGCCATGCAGTATTCTGCATGCCTCTTCATGGTTCTCAAAGTGATTTTTTTTTTTTTCTTTTGAGACAGAGTCTCTCTCGCCTGGAGCGAGTGCCGTGGCGTCAGCCTAGCTCACAGCAACCTCGAACTCCTGGGCTCGAGCGATCCTACTGTCTCAGCCTCCCAAGTAGCTGGGGCTACAGGCATGTGCCACCATGCCTGGCTAATTTTTTCTATATATATTCTTAGCTGTCCAATTAATTTCTTTCTATTTTTGGTAGAGATGGGGTCTCGCTCTTGCTCAGGCTGGTCTCGAACTCCTGAGCTCAGGACGATCCGCCCTCCTCAGCCTCCCAGAGTGCTAGGATTACAGGCGTGAGCCACCACGCCTGGCCAATTTCTTTGTATTTTTGGTAGAGACGGGGTCTCGCTCTTGCTCAGGCTGGTCTCGAACTCCTGAGCTCAGAATGATCCGCCCGCCTCGGCCTCCCAGAGTGCTAGGATTACAGGCGTGAGCCACCGCGCCCGGCCTCAAAGTGATTATTAACCTGATATCATGCTTTCTCGGTTTCCTATTTGCCTTTGATACTTAGTTGAGTGTTACACTGAAAAGACGGGACCCCTGATCTTCCATTATCAACATCCAAAGACATCCTTATGAGTCTGAATGCCAGGAACAGGAAAATAAAGTTAGGAGGAC
Organism: Indri indri; assembly: GCA_004363605.1. Taxonomy (NCBI): domain Eukaryota; kingdom Metazoa; phylum Chordata; class Mammalia; order Primates; family Indriidae; genus Indri; species Indri indri. The sequence continues at coordinate 27,605 of RJWJ010017592.1, read as the reverse complement.
AATATATTACTATAAGAACAGGTTCACGTCCTGCACCATGATGCATTATCAGAGAGGACCATGCTATCCTTCCGTCCATCCATCCACCCATCTGCCCATCCTTTGATGGAGCCCTTGTTTTTTCCAGGCAGTGTACAGGCATTGGGAACGTGAAGATGGGTCGCACCATCCCTATGGAGCTGGGGGACGGTAAGATGACCACATAAAAAGAAAGTCTCAATCCAGTGTACTAGTACAGGGAGAGAGGCAAGAATGAGCATTTAGGGGGCCCAAGAGGCCCAAGAGGATGACACTGGAAGGGGATGCCTGGGCCTAGTCTCCAGTGTGAGAGGTGCCATGAGAGCTGCCACCTCCTGACAGACACATTCTGAAAAGTAGGAACCTCTGGGTGATTCCATCATGAGGTGACCCACTCAGGTCTGCATTTGAGGAAGCGCCCTTTGGGCATAGTGTGGGGGGTGGGTGGCACTCGGGGGCTAAGGCAGTACTTGGGGAAGGGGATGTGGTAGGAACTGGCCAGCACAGGCAGAGTGGACAGGGAGCCGGTAAGGGGCTGAGCCCCCAAGGAAGCCAACAATGTCAGGATCAACAGACTAAAATGCAGTTGTTATTGAATTTTTAGCTTAAAATTTATTAATACAATCAACATACTTTAAAAGTCAAACGGGATGGTCTGGATTAAAACAAAAATCAGTGGTGGACCCCCATTACTCCTCCCAGCACATTCCTAATCCCCAGAGGTTACTGCTCCCAACTCCTCCAGCTGCGTTGTAATTTCCTGGTGTGTATCGCCAGATACTTACGTGACATGTTCACTCTGCTCTCACTGGGGTTTCCTATTTGGAACATTACTGTACTCTTTGGAGACTGAATACCCCTACACACAAACACAGCATCACCTCACCTCCTCCCCACATCTTAATATGATCATGCCACAAGTACTGGTCTGCCAACGTTGTCAGAATCAAAATGGAATCACTGATGCTAAGCACACCCTGACAGACAGTGCCATGGAAGGCCATGACAAGAGAGTTCTCACACTTGTAAGCCTGATAACAAGACTGCAAACACCACAATCTTGCACAAAAGCTATTGCAACCTTACACAAAAAATATTTCTGCAGGGCCACCTGCTCAGCAACTGCTTGTCCGACCTTAGACAGGCATCATCCTTGTTACTGTTGTCTGTAGCCAAGAATTATTACGAAACAAGTAATCTCCTCATTTTTTTCCTTTAAAAACTTTTGTCTTTCTTACCTCTTTGCATATGCACATAGTTTACCATGGCGTGCATGTTCCCATTGCCATGCTCTGTTCCCACGTATCTTTCCTTTTAGAGAGCCTCGCTCTGGTGGTCATTTAGGTTGACTGTATATGGTGTCAGAAGTGGGATCTGAAAAAATATCACTATCAGAAGGAATCGGGGATTCCTGGAACTGGTGTGCAGTACTCACCTGAGCCCTTTGAGCTCGCCACTCCACAGCTCACCTTTTCTTTTTTTTTTTTTCACAGTATCTGTTAATGGTTTATTTATCAAGAGAAACTATTCCTCAGCCCACAGATTCATAGCTCAGGAACACAGGTCAGTGACAGACTTCTATGTAAATCAACCCAAAGAAATTCTTTTATGTTTCAAAATCACTTTGCACTCTGAAAGATGCCAGCCATCCTCATCTCCTCGAAATCTTTCATAGAATCATAATTTCTGTAGAAATCTGCATATGCCTTCTTTCTTGGTTCAGCCGCACCAAACTTATGCAAAGCTGCAACCCCCAGGGATACGATGAGTGCTCCAATGATATGAATCTGCAGACGCCTGGCCAGGAGGCCACGCATCTGAGGTTTCGGCAAAGTGCTGGAAGCCATGGTAGTTACTGTCCTTGCTGGGTATGCCAACCTCAACGCATCCTTCCTGGCTGATGGAGAAACGAACAGCCCACAGCTCACCTTTTCTATCCTGCTGAGTCTTCTCTCAGGCTGAGCCCCCGCTCCTTCTGGTAGAGGTTTTTTTTGTTTTGTTTTGTTTTTGTTTTTGAGACAGTCTCTCGCTATGTTGCCCAGACTGGAGTGCAGTGGCATCATCACAGCTCACTGCAGCCTCAAACTCCTGGGCTCAAGTGATCCTCCTGCCTCAGCCTCATCAGTAAGTGGGACTACAAGCACATGCCATGACAGCTGGCTAATTTTTCTTTTTTTTTTTTTTTCTTTTCTTGTAGAGATGGGAACTTGCTCTTGCTCAGGCTGGTCTCAAACTTCTGGCTTCAAGCAAAGCAATCCTCCCCCTTGGCCTCTCAAAGTGCTAGGATTACAGGTGTAAGCCATGGCCCCCAACCTCAGGGCTTTTTTTTTTTTTTTGGTGGGGGTATCTGGTTTGGATAAGATTCCTTAATAAAGGGCTATACATCTCTCCTGGGATGACAAAAGATTTTTCATCTTTTCTGATAAATTCTTTCTGTTTTAAAGACAAGTATCTTTCTAGATTGAGTACCCTTGGTTTCCATAGAATTTAAATCCTGTTTGTGGGGCATGTCTTTTCTGTTTGTATGGCTAGTTTTTCGTTTGATCTGCATACTTAGGTTAAGAAAAAAAATTTTTTTTGAGACAGGGTCTTGCTCTGTCACCCTGGGTAGAGTGCAGTGGTGTCAACATAGCTCACTGCAGCCAACTCCTGGGCTCAAGTGACCCTCCTGTTTCAGCCTCCTGAGTAGCTGGGACTATAGGCATGGACCACGATGCCCCACTAATTTTTTAATTTCTTATAGAGATGGGTCTTGCTATTGCTCAGGCTGGTCTGGAACTCCTGGGTTCAAGAGATCCTCCCACCTTGCTAAGATTACAGGTGTGAGCCACCACACCCAGCCTGCTTAGATTAAAATTTTAGTGAACACTCTATCCTGGTCGCTTTTGATTTGGTTTAACTCTTGTCTCTTGCTTTTTTCTGAACATTTTCCAAGAGCAAAAATTAACATTCTAAATGGTGGGTGCAGGATGGCCAATTAAAAGCCACTAGGGTAGGGTGGTCACCACGATCTTAAACAGTGGTTTAAACTGACATTCCCTGACAGGATTTATAGGATTTTCTTTGCTCTTGGGAGATTAATAAGGAATAGAATGGAATTCTCAAACGTTCAGGCATGCCAGGTTTTCTGGGATTCCAACTGGCTAACGTGGCCCATTCTTATGTACGTTTTTAAACTGATGAGCAAAATTATGTCAAGGAAAATTGACACGCCCAGTGAGCTCGAGTGGTCATTATTTGAGAAAGGTGCAGCTACAGAGTCAAGAAGTAGAGTCTCCTGAGTTCTCTGTTCAGCTAGTTTTTTCCTGCCTACTTTGCTTTTTAACTTTTTCAAATTTCAGCATATTACAGGGGTACAAATGTTTTGGTTACGTATATAAAATATGGAATGCTTCACGAATTTGCGTGTCATCCTTGCGCAGGGGCCATGCTAATTTTCTTGGTATCGTTCCAATTTCAGTATATGTGCTGCAGAAGCGAGCACCCTGCCTACTTTGAATCTACTGACTTTTCTACTAGTGTTGAGACAGACTTCACTGCTTATGGCATTCCATCCAAGATTTTAAAAACACAAGTCTTAGTCAATGGTGGTGTAATCCCAGCACTTTGGGAGGCCAAGACGGGAAGGTTGCTTGAGACCAGGAGTTAGAGACCAGCCTGGGCAATGCATCAAAACCCGTCTCTACAAAAGATACAAATAAGCCAGGCATGGTGGTGCACACCTATACTCCAGCTACTTGGGAGAATGAGGCAGGAGGACTGCTTGAGCCCAGGAGTTTGAGGCTGCAGTGAGCTATGATGACACCACTGCACTCTACCTGGGGTGACAGAGTGAGACTTTGGTGAGACTCTGTCACCAAAAAAAAAAAAAAAAAAAAAAAAAATCATCTTAAAGGGCTTTCAACTTTCAAATTAGTAGCTTTACAAATTACAACAGCTCTATGGTAAGCAACAATCTGCACATGTTTTAGAAATATAAATTTAAGTTTGCCTAACAATTGTATACAATGATAGAACACTTAATTGAAAATAATTTAAAAGAAAAAAACTAGATAAGTATGTATAAAATTTAGGCTCTCAAACAGGACAAAACCTTTATCTCAGACAAATAAGGTATCTCTATCTAGAATAAAAATTTTGGTTTTTCTGCCACAGAGAGGCCAAACAAAAAGCCAAAAAGGAAAAAAAAAAACCAAAAAAAAAACCCTGCAAAAATTTTTCTCTGCCCACATTGATGATTGAGCAGACCAGACTGGCAAACAAAAGATTTGCTAATCCAAGGCCACTTGGAGATTTTGTTTTTCTTATACAACTCAGCCAGCCGTAATGAAAATGTAAACATTAAAAATTTAACCCTACCAGCAATCTTGTTACTGGGCATCTACCGAAAGAAAAAAAAGACATTCTATAAAAAAGACATCTGCACTAGAACGTTTATAGCAGCACAATTCACAATTGCAAAATGTGGAAACAACCCAAGTGCCCATCAATACATGAGTGGATTAATAAAATGTGGTATATGTATACCATGGAGTACTATTCAGCTATAAGAAACAATGGTGATCTAGCACCTCTTGTATTATCCTAGATAGAGCAGCAGCCCATTCTACTAAGTGAAGTATCCCAAGAATGGAAAAATAAGCACTGCATGTACTCACCATTAAATTGGTTTAACTGACTTAACTGACCGACACTTAAGTGCACATATAGTAATAACATTCATCGGGTGTGGGGCTGGTGGGAGGGGAGAAGAGGGGATGGGCATATTCACACCTAAGGGGTGTGGTGCACACCATCTGGGGGATGGACACGCTTGAAGCTCTGACTCAGGTGGGCAAAGGCAATATATGTAACCTAAACATTTGTACCCCCGTAACATGCTGAAATAAAAAAAAATTAAAATTAAAAAAATATATAAGCAAATGAAATAAATAATACAAATAAAATTATTTACTAATAAAAAAAGTTTAACCCTAAACTCATTTGAAACCAAAAAAAGTGGGGGCAGGGAGGGACTGTTAATTAAAAAACACAAGGCCTGGGCGTGGTGGTTCACACCTGAAGTCCCAGGACTTTGGGAGGCTGAGGCAGGAGGATCGCTTGAGGCCAGGAGTTCAAGCTGACCGTGAGCTGTGTCACTGCACAGTGGCCTGGGCAACAGAGTGAGACCCTATCTTTGAAAAAAAGAATACTCGTAAGTTGTTTTTGATTCTGGAAGAATCAAGAAGGGACAAAAGGCAAATGCTTCCATCTCTGTTCACAAAAGTATACTTTACCAAATTGTTGTAAACTATAGATAGCTTATGAGAGAAATTTTTCTTAAATCTAGAAGACAAAACATTTAGGGCCAATGTTTTAAATAAAAGTCATAAAACATTATCTTCATCATCAATTACTTAATTTCGAGTAATTAATTTTGTCTTGATCTTGATTAGCAATTTCATGAACCCATCAGTTTATTAGATTTCTGGAAATTTTTTTTTTTTTTTTTTTTATTGAGACAGTCTCGCTTTGTCACCTGGGCTAGAGTGAGTGCCGTGGCATCAGCCTAGCTCACAGCAACCTCAAACTCCTGGGCTCAAGCAATCCTACTGCCTCAGCCTCCCGAGTAGCTGGGACTACAGGCATGCGCCACCATGCCTGGCTAATTTTTTCTATATATATATACATATTTTAGTTGTCCAGATCATTTCTTTCTATTTTTCAGTAGAGACGGGGTCTCGCTCTTGCTCAGGCTGGTCTCGAACTCCTGACCTTGAGCGATCCGCCTGCCTCGGCCTCCCAGAGTGCTAGGATTACAGGCGTGAGCCACCGTGCCAGCCAATTTCTGGAAATTTTTAAGTCCATTGATCTTAAAGTTGTCAGCACTCTGTGCTCAAGAGTGCCTGAAGGTTGGAAATGGTTTTCTCTTATAATTTCAAGGGCACATCCCATTGTGTCCTGGTTGGTATCATCACTGCGGAAAGTCTCATGTCTTTGCGGCTGTCCATCCTTTACATGCGACCTTTGTGGGACTTTGTCCCCACCCCATCTGGACACTTTCAGGATCTTCTATTATGCTCATCGTTCTTCAATTTCATGGCGAGAGACTTGCTGTGGCTCAGTCCCGTCTGCTGCTTAGCATTCTCAGCCCTCTAAATTTGGAAAATAATGCCATTTAGGGGATATTTTCTTGTGCTATTTACTTCTCTCCCCTTTGCTATGGTTTGAAGGTATCCTCCCGAAAGCGTGTGGGAAACTTAATCCTCAAAGCAGCAGTGCTGAGGTGGTGCCCAGTGAGAAGCAGTTAGGCCGTGAGGACAGAATGGATGGATGCCATTATCTCGGGAGTGGGCTGGTTGTAAAAGGGGGAGTTTGCTCTCCTTTCTCTCCCTCCCCGTCTTGGCCCTCATTGGACTCCAAACCTGCTGGCACCTCATTATTGAACATCTCAGCCTACAGAACTGTGAGAAATAGACCTCTGTTCTTTATAAATTACCCAGTCTCAGGCATTCTTTGGTGGCAGCACCAAAGACACCCATTAGTATTTATTCCCACTTTCTGGAATTCTTCTTACTAAGATTTTAGGATTCCTGGATGAAACTCTAATTTTTTTTTTTTTTTTGAGACAGGGTCTTGCTTTGTCGCCTGGGCACCATCGTGGCTTACTGCAACCTCAAACTCCTGGGCTCAAGCGATCCTCCCGTCTCGGCTTCCCAGAGTGCTGGCACCACAGGTGTGAGCCACTGCGCCTGGCCTCTTTTCTATTTTTAAACTCCTTTTCTTTCTATTCTAATTTTGGGAGATTTCCTCAATGTACAACCCTTTTATCTACATTTTAATATCACATTTTTAATTTCTAGCTGCTCCCTCTTAGTCTACATATTCCTTTTATAATACTGAATTTTACAGCACTCTGTTTTATGAATGCTTTTTCCTCTGAGATGATTAATTTAGCTCTTTTCACATGTTCTTCTGGTCCCTGCACCCACACTCCTCCCTCAGCATGGGGCTTTGTTTTTCCCTCAAGTGTCTGAGGGTCCTTGGCTGTCTGTCCCCTTGCAGGGGGCAGCCCAATGGAGCAGCTGGCACCCTTCTGTGCCTGGCAGGATTTTCCAATGTTAGTTCCACTGCGGGGCGATTGGGTGGGACAGGGCTATTTCTTCTGGTGTCCCAAAGAGCAACATGCGGCCTCCCCATCGTGTCCTGCTTAGCCTGGCTGCTGGCCCCCTGGGAGCCACAGGGGAAGGACTAAGTCCGGTGTCCCTTAGGCCAGAGAGCCCCAAGGTTTATCACCTCCGGCCTGCTGTAGGAGAATGGGAAAGTCACCTTGCTCTGACAGCTGGGGATGGGCTCTGGGGGCCCAGCTGCTCCTTACACAGACTCCTGGACAGTCCTGGAATGTTCAGCCCCTCTGGGCAGCCCAGCCGGCACGGGTGCCCAGGCCACTCCACATGTACAGCACCAATGCAGCTCATCTCTCTCCGACCTCACCTCCTCCTAAAAAGTGCAGGGAAAACCTAAAGAGATTTTAAGTAACAAAACTTACTAAAAGTTCATTTGCTTTCTAATGTTATTCCTGTGTGCCAGGAATCCTACGTAATTTTGCTGGATCAAGTGCTAAACAGTTGCTGCGATGACTGCTGAGTTTTGACGTAGATCTAAGCTCTGCGTGACGCACCTTCGTATTCTACATGGAAACCAGCTGCACGCTCTGTTTCCAGAGGAAGTTCCTGGAATCCGGGTGCAGTGTGTACTTCCAGCCCTGGGGGGACTTTGTGCTCCTCCATTTCAACAGCAAAGCAGGACGTTAGCCATAGCTGAGTGATTTCCGTCGTCAGTCCACGTGGCCACGTGGAGTTTTCATTTGAATTCACAATTTTTTCAACTGCGTAGACTTCTGAAGGCCACTAGGATTGGCTTCAAAGAAACAAAGACAGAATCAGTTTCTGGAATGTACCATTAAACAGGTTATAAATCTCTGATGTTGCATCTTCCGTTCAAGTTTCTTCCTAACTGTGTGTCTGTGGTTTTAAGTGAAAGAAAATTTTCAAAATTCAGGTTAATAAAAAGTGCTCTTTGATCAACACGGAAGAAAAATAGATGAGCAAACATGGCTGGAGTGTCTATTAAAACAGCACAAGAAAAAGACCAACTTGACAAAGTTGTCAAATTTACAGATATTAAAACTCAAAACCAGAAACCGGACAATGATGTTTTTACTCACAAATGTCAAAATCTGATATATTGGTATAAGTACCCCTCCCGTCTTGTTTTTGGAAAAGCACATTAATGTAATGGCAGTTTTATTTAATTTTTTTTTTTTTCAGATCTCCTTCTGTCGCCCAGGCTGGAGTGCAGTGGCGTCATTACAGCTCGCTGCAGCCTCCAACTCCTGGGCTCAGGCAATCCTCTTGCCTCAGCCTCCCAGTTTCTAGGATTTCAGGTACGTACCACCATGCCTGACTAGTTTTTTCTTATTTTTTATAGAGACAGAGTCTTGCTATGTTGCCCAGGCTGGTCTCAAACTCCTGGCCTGGAGGGATCCTCCTGCCTCAGCCTCCCAAAGCGCTGGGATTAGGCCGGGCGCGGTGGCTCACGCCTGTAATCCTAGCACTCTGGGAGGCCGAGGTGGGCGGATCGTTCTGAGCTCAGGAGTTCGACACCAGCCTGAGCAAGAGCGAGACCCCGTCTCTACCAAAAATAGAAAGAAATTAATGGACAGCTAAAAATATATATAGAAAAAATTAGCCGGGCATGGTGGCGCATGCCTGTAGTCCCAGCTACTCGGGAGGCTGAGACAGTAGGATTGCTTGAGCCCAGGAGTTTGAGGTTGCTGTGAGCTAGGCTGACGCCACGGCACTCGCCCCAGGCAAGAGAGTGAGACTCTGTCTCAGAAAAAAAAAAAAAAAAAGCGCTGGGATTATAGGTGTGAGCCCCTGCACCCATCCTGATGTAATATAAGTTTTAATCCATGAGTGTTTTCCCTTTTTTGTAAAGTTTATTTAATATACTTGCTTCCCTGCCCTGGCCAAGTGTGTTAGCCGCTGCCGCCCACAGCAGCACCTGCTCTGATCCAGGCTCAGGCTGCATCTCTCCCCAGGGGCACCCACTCCCTCAGGTCAGGGCACCAAGGCTGCCTCTGTCCCCATCCGCAGGCTTGAACCGTGGTGCTCTTTGCTGTTCCTGAGACTCCAGCCCCCAGGGAGTGGGAAGATGCTGGGGCCCTTGCTGAGTCTGTCCAGGGACATCCCCCCACCCACCCTTGCCCTCAGTGGGGTGACTTTTGCTTTCTTTTTGGCAGGAAGAAACCCCTGTGGGAATCCCCTGAGCAGTCCAACGATCAGAGTGAGTCACCCCTTTCTGAGCCAGCAAGAGGCGCGTTCCCAGGACATTAATGTCACCCACTTCCGAGCTGGTGGGTGGGGTGGGCTGGCCACTTCCCCGTCAGAGCACGCCTCTGAGCGCCTCTGAGCCCCTCTGCCTCGAAGGCTTATCATCCAAATCTTTGTTTTAAAGTGTGTGCGTGTGTGTGTGAGAGAAGATATTCCGAAAACAGTAAAGTGTAAATAAACAAAGGCATTTTCGTGGCAGAATCACTGGGGCAAGTACTGAGATCGGCCCGCACGGTGCTGTCCATCCCCGGCCGTCTCTGCCATCGAGGGCGGCAGGTGTCCGTCATGCTCAGAAAATCCCGTCTGGACGGAGAGCCGGCTGCGGTGGGCCTGAGGCCGGTGGAGCGACGTCCCCTTCCCCCGCAGGAGGCAGGGCGCTCGCTGCAGCCGGAGCCCCACGCCACGTCGCGCGGCCTCCGCGGTGCAGCCGGGAGGGGCCGCTCCCTACACTGGGCGCTCGGTCAGCGCCTGGGCCTGAGTGACAGGCCCTCGACCCTGCGGGGCTCGCGGCGACTCAGTCTCAAGGAAGGCCACGGAGCCCGGTGCCTCCGAGCTCCACCGGCCCGAGCTCCCCGTCACGCGGGCCCGGGCAGGGGACTCCGATCCCAAGCCGAGTGTGACGCGAGCGGCGCGACGCCCGCGCTTCTGGGAACAGCGCGCCCGCGCCCGCGGAGCCCGCGACCCAAAGCCCGCCGTCTCCAGGCGGCCCGCCCGAGCCCCGGGCCAGGAGTCCCCGGCGCGGCCCTCTCGGCGGGGGAGCCCCCGCCACCGCCCCGGGGCCGCAGCTGCGCCCGGCGGCGACGCCCCCACGACACGAACTCACCGCGCCGCCGTCGGAAGTGCGCAACTCAGACGCACTTAGCCTACGTCCAGGGCATCCCACCGCCCGGGAGACGCGCTCCCTTTGGCCCGTACGGTGTGGGCCCCCCCTGCACGGAGGCCCCGCTCTGCGCGGTTCGGGAGGCGTCCCAGGGAACCCAGTCCGGGGTAGGGCTCCGCAGTGGATCGCGCGCGAAAGCCGAGCCATCGCGCGGACCCCGCAGGGCACGCTTTGCTCGCGAGAGGCGGGAGGGCGTTTCAGGTACACACAGCACGGAAGCACCGACCAATCGGCGCCCGCTGCGGCTCTTTGCGCGCTCCTGGTAGGCTTTCGCGTCGGGCCGTCAGGGGGCCGGGCCAGCAGCGGGGCGGACCTGACCAATCGAGGCCCGCGAAGGTCCCCTGTGGGCTCGCCGGTAGGCTCCCACGTCAGTCCATCAGGCGGGCTCGAGGCGGGCCGGCGGCGGCGGCGGCGGCGGCGGCGGCGCGGGCGCTCAGTTCCCGGAGAGCGGCCACAGTTGGGTGAGGCGGGCGCGGATTGTGCCCTGGGCCGGGGGCGGGTTGCGGGGTCGGTGTTGGGCTCCCGCTGGGTCGGGGCCGGGGGCGGGGCGGGGTTTGGCCGGGGGCGGGGCCGGGCCACTGCCGGCCTGAGGGGATTTCTCGGAGGGCCTGGTCGGAAACGCAGTCGGAGCGCGGCCGGCGCCGGAAAGTTCGTGAACGCGCGCGGCATTCCACGGGGCGGCTCGCGCCTGGGCTCTCGCTGTGGATCCCGCTCCCAGCCCCGCTCGGCCCGGGTGGTCTTTCTGACCCCTCTCCGCCTGTCGGGAGATCGCCGTCCCCGCTCAGCGCTTCCGGTCCAGGGGTCAGGGTCTGGGGGCGCCGCCGACCCCAGGGGCCGCCGCTCCGGGACCCCTCTGGCACCGGGAAGCCCGCTCGGGGGGCTGGGGCGTCATGTGCGTGCATCTGTCTGCGCCTGGTTCTCAGCCGTAGGTAGGTGGTGAGGACTGGAAATGGGCCGAAACCCACGGCGACCCCCGGGGCTGCAGAGCTGGGGACCCTGGGGCCGGGGCCGCCGGCCACAGAGCGGGCGGCGTTGGCTGGACCGCGCGGCTCCCTGGCTGGAAGTGTGGCCGGGCCGGCAGAGGTCACACCTGGCCCTGCCACGTTGCTCCCGTCATCCTCTGGCAGGGGCTGCATCTCACCTGCGAGGAAGGTGGTGTTTAGTGACTCAAAGTTACTGTTTTTAGGTGGAGGCCCCAAACAACCCAAAATTGATGTTTGAATTTTGCCCTTTAAAAATACCTTTATTGCAATATAATTTGCATATCACAAAATTCACTGTTGTTTCAGTTTTAAACAAAAGCCTAAGGGTTGCTTTTCTGAAGGCCTTGTCTGATCAGTAGAAAGACTGAGTGGCTTTTCGCAGGAGCATCCGCGAGGGACCACAGGGGCCTGGCTCTCTTGGAGCTGTGCCTGGCCCTGGCCTAGACTCTGGCACACGGCGGGGACTCCCAGCCTCTGACAGGTGGGCCGTCCACAGTAATGGAGCAGATCGTGTAGCGTGCTAGGTGGCAAGGAGTGCCAGGTGTGGGCAGGGGCTCTGGAAAGGCCTTACTGAGAAGAGCAGTCTCCCCTACAGCAATGGGCAGGGGAAGATTGTGCTGGCTGCGGTGAAACTGGCCAGCTGGGAGGCCACTGGGGGCTCTGAGGGGAGGAGAGTCCCAGTCTTAGTCCTGTGTTCAAGGTCCCTCTGGCTGCTGGGAGGAGATTGGGGGCCTGGGATGGCTAGGGTGGCAGCAGGGAGGCCAGCGCAGTGACTTGGGCCACAGGGATGGTGGCCTGGGCTTGGCAGCAGCAATGTGGTCAGACTTTGGATGTTTGCAGAAGGTAGAGCCACCGGGATTTCCTAATGCATTGGAGGTGGGTGTGTGAGAGGAAGAGAAGTCGGAATGTCTGCAGGAATCTGGCCTCAGCTACTGAAGGGGGTGGCACTTCGTGGGCTGAGATGGGGGAGGCACAGCTCCTGTGGAGCTCTCAGGGGCAGCTGGAGGTGCAAGTCTGGGGTCAGGGGAGCAGTCAGGTCCAAAGTTGTCCCTTTGGAGTTGCCACATTGAGGTCCCGGGGGGCTGAGGGTCGCTGGTGAAGAGCACAGAGCCCACGCTTGGAGTGGTGGAGACGGGGCTGATGGTGTGGTCATCTGGGTGGTGGGAGACAAGGACTGAGAGCAGACCCTGCTGTGTAGCCACATGATCTTGAAGGGACAGAATTACTGCATCATTATTTGTCAGTAGCCCTAGTTTTTAATAAAAGAAGGTAAATGTATTGATTGTGTGAATAGTTATCAACCAACACTTGTAAGATCAGAGAGGTCCTCTCCTGCAACATTCGCTTTTGATAATTTTGTATAAACACTTGTTAGGAGTTAGAGTTGTTACCAAGCTTCTATTTGGTATTATGCTGAGTCTGAAAAAGATGGGGTTCCATATGAAATTATAATTTTGAAGTGGATTTCCAGTACTTGGGGGAGAGGTCCCATACTCATGGCTGTGCATAGATTGAAGCTCTTGAACATTATTTCAGTGGGCTTGTTAAATAAGTGGGTAAGCACTGGGTGCAACAAAGCGAACTCTTACGTGGATCCCAGTATTGTGTAAAACAGTGGTGGGCTGGTGTTGGAGACAGGAATTTGAGAAGTTTGAATTTCCAGCATTTGGAGCATCCTGGAGTCTGCCTGTGAGAAGAATGAGACCACAGGTTGAACCCAAGCATTTGCTGGTAGCAAGGCCACCCCCACAGCAGCCAGGTCACTCCCGTATCTGATTTGGTGTCATGGTTTGGGCAGCGTTTGACTTTCGTCACAGCTCGCCCTTTTGAGAGTTACTCACTGATGCCACGGAACCACGTTCACACTCCAGAGTCCACACGTTGGATCTCAGTTTCCAAGTGACTCCGCCTCAGAGTCTCTGTGATTTCTTTCAGGGATGTCCTCTTCTCCCCTTGGTCCTGCTCTTTCCCCAGGACAGTGGGACCCAGGCTGGAGCTGGGCACGTGAAGGGAGCATGCAGGCTCCATCTGCAGCAAAGGGGTGCTGGATGCCTCTCACTCTCCTATGGGAGTGTGTTGGGGGTTCTTTTATATTAAAACCTCATGTTGAGCTTTCTCTTTGCCATTTTTAATATTTGAGACTGGATTGTTTGAGAAATGTGCATGGGTACACCATAGTCAGGATTTCACCATCTTTTTTAGCTCTTTGGGAATAGAAACTCCATTTTTTTGTTTTGTGTGTAAGTGCTCAGTGTACATCCAGATGTATTTTTGTCTGTGTGCATGGTTTCTAGTCCCCAGAATGCCCCATCGTGTCCTTATAGGCAACACTGGTCTTTCCCAAAGGTAACCGTTATTCTGACTTTTATCGTCATAGATTCATCTTGCCTGTCCTTGAACTCTGTATAGCTGGAATTATTCCTAAATACTGTTTTGTATCTGGTACAATTGCCCTTTTAACAAAATGTAGGTCTGTTGTATAAAATTAGTGCATTTACATCTGGAACACATTTTTGGGATTGAATTAAGTATGAAATCAGGGATTATGTTTGTATGAGGGTTATCACTCACACACTCAGATATTTAAGTCACTGTAGCTGGGTTTTGTTTTTGTTTTTAACCATCTAAGCTGATACGGTCGGGATTTTTAGAGTAAAACTGATCCGGAAGCCTGAAAGGACCAGCAGTGCATTCTATTTCCAGGTTTAATTATTAATAAAATCTGACCTCTCACACCTCTTATATGTACGAAAGGCAGGAGCAGCCCAGGCCGTCTGGCCCATGCGCCAGGTCTCAGTGTGCACGTTTGGTGCAGGCAACCATAGTGGCGAGCCAAGGGAGTCCCCCTGCCTCCGCTGTGCCTTGTGTAATTAGATGAGTAGCCCTGTGCAGGCCACCGAGAGCTCCCAAGCCTAGGCCGGAGGAAGTTTGGATAGATGCCAGACACCGTAGAAATTTTTTTCCCAAGTTTGAGCAAATTGGGGTACTGTGTCAGAGGGTTTAGTGGGTTGGCAGGTTTCAGTGTGCTAAAAGTTTTGGCACAGCACTTTTGGGCCTTCATGGTGGTTTTCATTACAGCTCTTAAAATGTATTTTCGGATGAGATTCAAATCAAACATTTAAGGAATCCCTTAAGCACTAAGAACCCCAGTGTGCAGCATGGGCATGGATGGGACCTGGAGGCCTGTGACCGATGCCTGCTGTGGGGCTGGTGGCGTGATGCCTGGTAAACTTCTCAGACTCGTGGGGTTGTTCCTTCATGTTTAGAACAGGAGCAGTGATCCCCGTCGTCCCAGATGCGTCAGGACAGTGTGGTGGCCAAGTGAGGCCATGCCTCCGAGGAGTGGCAGAGGTCGAGGCCCTGCTGGGTTGTGGCCTCTTCCCTCTTTTATCACTGGAGGAAAAAAAGACCATTTTTGCCGTTCTTTTATGTCTGACAGGAGTAAAAAATTGATGTATTAATAAAATGGACTTATTTTACCACAGAAGCTGTGGCCATTCAGGCCAAAAAGTGTTTCTCCAGCAGTCCCCTGCGGTGTTTAGGAGGAACGTCGACAGGAAGGGAATAAAGCCTCATCTGAGATGTCACAGGACACTCCTCAGCGGCATTCTGAGCAAAGAGAACGATCGCCCCAAAGCCCCCACCTCACAGGGATCTTCGTTTCTTATTTTACCTTGTTGCCCCATCTGTATACAGACATGACCAGTCACAGAGGTCTGTATGTTTCATGTTCTTTTTATGTAACATTTTATATCACATATAAAATATGGTTCAGACCTAAAGAATGTGGCTTTTTTTTTACTAGTGATATTTAAAAGTAGAAAATCCCTCTGTCCAAAGTGGCTTAGAGCAGTGCTTTTAAACCATTAATGGTTCATGAAATCAATTTAGTAGCTTCTGACCAGAGAAAAGAAATAAAATAGAAATCTCAGAATGCCTCTTGTGAAGAATAAATACAGTTTTATGAACCTTTTAAGTTACGTACATGTGTGTAGCAAATCACCACATAAGATGAACAACATGGGTTAGGCAGTGAGGAAAACAGAGTGCCACTGTGTGGCCGTGACAGTGACGTGGGTTGCCTGGTCCTCACAGTCTTGCTTGAAGGGGACAGCAAGGCTCCTGTCTTGGGGCTGTTGTCCAGGCATAGAGCAGTCAGCATCCTCTGTCCTTACTGGAGAAAAAGAGGAAAATGCATTTGTCATTTCAATGTTGGAATGGTTTTGAGAGGACATTCCTTAATTTTAAAAAACGCAGCCTTGAGGTTGCACTCTGGAGGGAAGACTCTCAGGAGGCCATGCGTTCCCTGCGAGACCAGTCTCTGCCTCGCGCCTGCCAGTCCCCATCTCCCTGGGCTCCCTCCAGGGAATTTCGCCAGACACCAGGCCCCTCTGCTTCCTGCTCTGTGTTCTCAGAGCATGCTCCACCCTACTGCCTGGAGCCCACCTGGCAGGAGCAAGCCCCCCTAGGGAGTGGGTGGCACGGGGAGTCCCTCCTGTCCGGGACAAGCCTGCTTTCCTGCTAGACAGACAGCTCCAATTCCTACCTCTTTTCAGGCAGGACCCTTGACTGGGGACAGAGTGCCTCAAGCTAGCTGTGGCCTTCAGGCTGCTTTTGGAACGGGGAGTATGACAGGTGAGCATCAGGTGACAAGTGCCACTTGCAGGCACAGCAAGAAAGCACTGTGTGTTCCAGGAGCACAGGCCAGCCCGGTACCAGGCACGGGGCTGCTGAGAAGCACAGGTCCGCTTGTCCAATTCAAGGCCCTCCTGCACCTTGGGGAAGCCTAGGCCCCCCCGACTCCTCCGTGGGTGACCGTCCAGCCGTGTTCTGGTTCATGTCTGTTCCCGTGGGCGTCTCTGACATGGACATTCCCTGTGCCTGAGTGGGGCTAGCACACATGGACTAACTTCACTTCAGCCAAAAGCTTTAAGAGCTTTGTACTCAAGCTTTACCCACTCCACTCTTGGGGTGTGGGGTACTGAAGTGTCCCCGTTGTGAGCAGCAGAGGACAGGGTGGGACTGGCATGTGGTGGGGGCTCCGAAGGCCATGTGCTCAGTCTGAAGCAGTGGGAACTGTGATGGCAAACAGGGAGTGGGACAGCCATCACCAGGTGGGCCACACTCCTGGTCTAGGGGGCTGGTCTGATGGTGCGGCCATCTCCTGGGTGCTGTCTAAGGCCTGAGTGCTGGCATATGGGCATTTCCTGCCCAGCAGGTTTGTTAAGATATGTTCTAGAAGCTATCCACCATTCTCAAATGTACGTATTATAGGAACCTCGGGGAAGAAGGGTACAGAGGATTGAGGACCACCGACCATCAGTGTTAGCAGGAAGGTGGCCTGTTCCCCGAGCCGGGGGGGATGTGTGCAGCAGGAAGCTGTTGGGTCTGTGCCTCTTGGGAGTTGTGGGTCATGTGTGTGGGTGCCAGCCGTGTGGTCACCTTGCTGAGCCTTAGTTTCTGTGTTAGTAGCAGGAGGTTGGACCAGGTTGTCTCCAGGGCTCCCCAGAGCTCTAGAGTTCTGCTTTCCAGACTCTTGACCACAGGTCGGTTGATGGCGTCTCACCATTATGAAGCCGTGGACTTCATTTTGTCTTGAGAGGATTGTTCTGGAATTGAGGCGTGATGTGCTCTGTGTTCTTCCTTAGGGCTTGGCAGTTCGCGGGGGTCACAGCTCTCATGGCTGCAGCTAGCGTGAGCCCCCCCAGCTCCCTGGACTTGCTGCAGCCTGGCTTCTCCAAGAGCCTCCTGGGGACCAAGCTAGAGGCCAAGTACCTGTGTTCTGCCTGCAGGAACGTCCTGCGGAGGCCCTTCCAGGCCCAGTGCGGCCACCGGTACTGCTCTTTCTGCCTGACCACCATCCTCAGGTGCGTGTGGCCAGCAGGCCCTGGGGGAGAGGGGATAGGCGGGTGGTGCTGGCTTTAGAGCATGGCAGCAGCCAGCAGCCTTGGCCCAGGTTAGATGTGCTCAAGGTATAGATAACTCCCTGGATTTCAGAGGCTTAGCACAAAGAACATGAAGTTAATAATGTAAAAATGCTAATTAGAAATACTATTTGGGATATGTGGTGTTTTAAATACAATATATCATTAAAGTTAATTTCACCTGGTTTTTTGGGCACTAGAAAGTTTAAAGTTAGGCTGCAGCCTGCTTTCTGGCTGCTCTAGATAGTTAAAGAGGAGCCTCGCCCCAGGAGGCGACGGGTCGTTAAGTGTGGTCTGAGAGGTGAGAGGCTCTGTGCCCGTCATCAGTGGGCTGGTCCCATCGGGAAAGTGAGCAGTCCACGTCACTGTGTTTCTGGAGCATTCATCTCTGGGTGGGGAACTCTTCAGAGCACCTTGTCCACAGGTGGAAGGGATGATTCGGCCTCAGGGATTCAAACCCTGGATACCCCCTTGCAGGATCCAAATCTTCTCATCTACTGTATCAATAAATCTTTAAACAATTGTACAATCAATATTTGCTTGTTCTCGTTAAAGATGAGAAAGCTTACAGAAATGGTGGTGTGGAGCTGAGTGTTTGCACTGAGGCAGATGGTGTTCATTTATTCTCCGTAGTAGGTTTCACAGTGAGATTTCTTCTTCCTTTTTCTCCACTAGCTCTGGGCCTCAGAATTGTGCTGCCTGTGTTCACGAGGGCATATATGAAGAAGGCATTTCTATTTTAGAAAGCAGCTCGGTAAGTAAAATGTCTTGAAGCTGAAAATGTCGAAATGAACAGAAATGTTTTGTAATTTCCTTTAACAACACCGGTGGCAGAATGAAACTTTAGAAGCTAGAGATTGCTCCTTAACAAACTTGATGGTTTTAGGGTTTGGAAATGTTGGCACCAAAGGTGAGTTAGTCCTCAGGGAGCTGCTGCCGCATGTAGAGCAGGCGTTGGTTTGGACGAGCGTGCTGCGCCTGTCCTTCACGCTTGATAAGCAGGTGTCAGGGAGGAGGCTTAACCTGAGGGCTGCTCCTCTCCGCAGGCTTTCCCAGATAATGCTGCCCGCAGGGAGGTGGAGAGCCTGCCGGCCGTCTGTCCCAGCGATGGGTGCACCTGGAAGGGGACCCTGAAAGAATACGAGGTAAAGACGGGTGTCCTTGCGCTGGCACAGTGGCTGCTTGGGGCCCGAGTGTGGTGTGGTGGCTGAAGCCCAGCAGTCAGGATCATTCTCCCACCGCAGATCTGACCTTGGCCTGTGCTCTGCTTTCCTGAGACAGCCTGTCTGGGTGGAGAGACGCAGCTGCCCCTTAGAGTCTGTCCTTTTAGAAACTCAAGTTGTGCAGAGCACAGCCCCACACTGTGTGCCTCAGTTGCCTTGTCAGTCAGTGGGGTGCAGTCCTCTGCCATCTTGGGGTGGAGGTGAGGGTTGGAGGTGTCCGAGCTGGCGCTGAGAGCGCTGTAGCTATGTAAGCAGCAGCATTTCCCGGAAATGGAGGCATGATGAGCTCTGCAGTGGAGACTGCGGCTTTCAAGCGTGGTGGGATTTCTTGTATCTCTTGTGTCCTTAAGGGATTCTTACTTTAAATTGTGTTCACGCTAGAAATTGCACAAATAATGGTCACATTTGTTCTGTGGTCACAGAAAGGCTTCTGGCTAGTGGTTTGACTGTGTGCCAGGCGGAGTGGGCTGGCATGCCTGCGTCAGCATAGTGGGCATTTCATTGTGACCCTCATGTCACCTGTTGGGCATCTGGCAACTAAACCTGCAGTGTCGAGGCGGCCACAGCTGTCCATGTTACGCAGCCTTTCTCGTCCTCACGCAGCCCTTTGTCCAGGAACGTTCACGGCAACGTGTTCACAGTAGCGGGAGGTGGAAACATCCCACGTGTCCATCGACGGATGAGTGGGTAAATAAAATGTGGTCTGTCCACACAGTGTGGAGTCTTTTTCTGCCCTAAAAAGGAAGGACGTTGTGACACATGGTACAACAGAGATGAACCTTGAGGGCACCGTGCTCAGTGAAATAAGCCAGTCACAAAAGGACAAACCCTGCAGGATTCCACTGGGGTGAGGTCCCTGGAGTCGTCAGATCCATAGCAGCAGAAAGTAGAATGGTGGGTGCCAGGGGCTGGGGCAGCAGGGGTCGTTGTTCAGCAGTACAGAGTAATAAATAGGCCGGAGTCTTGAAGTGGGAAGGTGCCTTGATGCCATCCAGTCCGGCATGAGGCTGGTGAGGCTGTGAAGGGCTGTTTGCTGGGAACCCCGGCTTTCCTGCACTCAGGGGAGCTCCCAGCCCAGGGCCACTGAGGCCCGAAGCTCACAGAGGAGCCTTGTGCCAAGGCAGTGGGTTGGGGTTCTGAACTGGACCCTGGGCACTGCCTGTCAGGTTTGGAGTTGGGATCCTGAATTACTGATGGGTTTCTCCTTTCCTGCTCCCTGCCTGTGTGCCTGACCGTGCTTCCCTCATTCTTTTGACCAACTCTCCTTTGTGGTCTTTGGGCCCTCGGTTTTGTTTTGCCAGAAGAGCAGCTTTGGCCACATTTGGGGTGAGCAAGGAGACCGCTCTCCTTCCTAGCATGGTCGCCCAGGGCATGGATATGGAGCCATAGCTCTGGGCACTTCCCCAAGTGAAAGGCTGCTGCCTCCTTGGACAGAGGTGCCAAATGTTTTAGGCTCCCAAGACACCATGGGGCACATGCAGCTTTGGTGGGTAACGTTGTACATCCCATACCCTGCTTAGCCAAAGAGTTCTACAACTTGGTTGTTGCTTGGTGCTGTCTGAAAGGGACATGGCCCTCTGGGGAGGTCACCGGGGTCAGGGTCTCTCCTGGGAGGGTGCCAGGAGCGGGGATAATGTATGCTGTGCTGCCTTTTGGGGGAACCAGTGGAATAACGGTCCCCAGCTCTGGGCTGGGCTTCCAGTCTCTGGGGTCTCAGCTGCCTCTAGGCCCATAATATACAAGGTTGGCGGCTGTGTGGGCCTCTGGCTGAGGGCCAGGGACTGCAGCCAGCCTGTGGGCTTGGGTACCATGCGGCCCCACAGGCATGCAGGGTGGAAAGTCCCCGGCTGCGCCCTTTGAGAGCTCTGGAAAGTCCCTGAGAGGAGTCAGGTTTGGTCATGTGGGGGGCGGGCTCTGCTCTGGGATACCTCTGTGGTTGCCTTTGATTTTATTGATAAAACCTCTCACTGGTTATAAATGTCACAAACAGGGCCTGAGATCCAGTCCTCTGTGTATGGCTGGGGTCCCCCCTCTGCAGAGTGGCCCTGCCCCTCATCTACCAGGCAGGCATGTGCTGGGGTTTTCCTGTGAAAACTGGTACCAAGGCTAAAGCTTTTTTTCCTTGATAGTCTGAATTGTTGAAAAAAGGGGGGAAAATCCTGTTAAGCTTTTTTACGTTTTTCCTTTGCAATGATGCCTTTCTGAAGGGCATCCTTTCAAGAACTGAATGATTTTAAAACTAAAAAATGTTTATGGTGTGTCTGTTAAGTGCTAATAGTAAAACTGAATTTCACAGCCAGCCCTGGAGCTGCAGGTGCTTAGAGGAGGGGCCCGGGGGGGGGGGGGGGGCGGCGGGGTTCAGGAAAACTTTCCAGAGAGGATAAAGGTCAGACCACACCAGCAGGTAAAGGCTAGGTCAAGTATGCTCAGCCACACTGCATGTTCTGGTGAAATTCAAGGTACAATGACTGTATTTGCTTAAAACATTTGGTTTGAATTCTGTTTGAACAAATACTGATGTCTTTGAAGGTGTCTGTTGGAGGGAGGGAGAAGACAGCTTTGCTGTGATCATGCAAGGAAGGTGGTGGTACAGACACATCTGCTGCTGGGCAGCCTGGGTTCAAGTGGGGATCTCAAGCAGAGTGCCAGGAGAAAGATTGTATTACTGAAATTTCAAACATACAGCACGTTTGAGAGCAGAAGCCCACCACTGCCCTGGGGGCCCTCACATACTGCCCCGCAGCACTGACCAGCCGGCCCCTCCACGCTTCCAGCCACACCCCCGTATTTTTCCTTTTCTAGATGGGTTTAAAGCAGGTGGAAAATGTCACGTCATTTCATCTGTGAGCACTTCATTGTGTATTGCAGAACGGTCTTTTAATTGAATCTGAGTACCTTAGCGATTTGTGCTTTAGCTTGTGTTTCATAGACCATAGTAGTGCCCGAGGCTCCCGTTGGGTTCAGTTTGATAATTGCTGTTACACGCTTAGGTGGCTGAGGGTGGCAGTGGGGTCCCCACTGTCGTCGAGTTTGTGGAGTTGGTTCCTTCAGCAGGTGATGGTCGGGCCTGTGTTGCTGGAGGTCTTGGGGGCTGGGCCCATGTGCCCTGCCGGGTGCCTTTGAGGATTGTCTGCCACGTAGCTGCTGTGCCTGTGTGGAGGTTCAGAGGGAATGTCCTCAGGGAGGTTGAACGGAAGCTGGCCCAGGTGTCCCTGCTGTCACATGCAGTGTCAAGGGGCTTCATGCAGCTCCTGCATGTCCTGGTCCTGCCCCTGGGGCTGGTCTGGGATGCTGCCCTCTGGGACCAGGAACGTGTGGGACACTCCTGTGGGGTCATACCTGTTGGGAGCCCCAGCATTGGACCTGGTAGGCTCTACCATTTCAGCCACTCGGCAGGGTTCTCTGTGGGCTCCAGCATGAGCTTAGGTGACAGGCTGGGCCTGCTCTGGGAGGCACGTGGTGTGGGGTGCTCTGAGGTGGTGTGGACACCACCCGGACACCACCTCTCCATCCAGGTGCTCTCTGGAGTTCACCTGTTGCTTCCTGCTTGTTCCCAGAACGGACAGGCCCTGGGAGTGTATGGGTGTGCGTCTGCAGAGCCGTTAGGGCACACAGACACGGCATGGTGTGCCGGCCGGGGCTTGAGAAGCAAGGGAAGGTCGGAAAGCCGGGGAAGCTGCCACGGTAACAGCAGGAAGAACGTTCAAGGGGGCAGGCCCAGGGGAGGGGAGAGAGGGCTGGGTCCCAGACCTGCTTGCAGAGCACTGTCCTGGGAAAGTGGCCTCTCCTGTGAGCCCCACAGGTGCTGCCCCACAGACAAGGGCATTCCCTTGTCTAGAAACCCACCCGCTTCCCAGATCCTGAAAGAGAGTTCCTCACCCCCCATAGCAACTTTTCCTGAGTCGTCTGCGGGACCCTGAGCTACAGCCCTGTGGGGAGGGGCCCTGCAGGCGGGTCCCCTCCTGCTTGGGTGCCCTCGCATCTCCCAGGACCCTTCCTCTGTTAGTGTGTCTTCCTCCTTCCTGGTCATCTCTCGTCGCCAGGTTGTGGCCATCGGCACAGAAAACACGCACTAGTGTCTCCTGTCTCAAACTTAACACTGTGCTCAGCGAGATAAGCCAGGCTAATGTGAGTCCACTCGCAGGAGGACCCCAGTTGTCAGACCCATCGAGACAGCGAGAGGGACGGAGAGCGCCAGGGCCGAGAGTCAGTGTTTCCTGGGGACAGAGCGTCAGGCTGGGAAGATGGAAAGTTCTGTGGGTGGAGAGTGATGATGGCTACGCAGCAGTGGGAATGTGCTTAGTGCTCTGGAGCTGTGCACTTAGAAGTGGTGGAGATGGTAAATTCTGTGTCTGTTTTATCACAGAAGAAACTTAGCCTACAAATCTCGTCCAGCTCTGTGTTCCTCTGACTGCGGCTCCTTTCTCTGTCCCCTTCATGGCTCTCTTCTCTTGAAAGACTTGTTGCAATTCTGTTTCTGCCTCATTGGCCTCCTGCAGAGGCTGGTCGGGACCCAGGGGCTGACCTCATCCCCCCTGTGGCCTGGGCCAGAGGCCTGGGGGTCATCCTCGACTTCTCTC
The DNA here is from genome assembly GCA_004363605.1 of Indri indri. Classification (NCBI taxonomy): domain Eukaryota; kingdom Metazoa; phylum Chordata; class Mammalia; order Primates; family Indriidae; genus Indri; species Indri indri. The sequence goes on along the minus strand of RJWJ010017592.1, from coordinate 4,623 downwards.
CGTTCTTGTCGGCAGCACGCTCAGCCAGCAGACCCACCTGGCTCCCCGAACACATCTGGGATCCAGCCCTCTCTCCCTCCCCTGGGCCTGCCCCCTCGTTCTTCCTGCTGTTACTGCGGCAGCTTCCCCGGCCTTCCGACCTTCCCTCGAAGTCCTTGAAGGGTTCAGTCAGGCCTTGTCACCTTGATGTCCAGACCCCGCGCAGTTGGGCATTGTCTTCGAGATGGTCTACGAGGCCATGCCCCCGGGGCGGCAGCAGGCCTGAGAGGGGGCTGGCTTCCGGGTGCTGGGTCCTGGGTTCCTGACCCAGCATGGTGAGGAGGCAACAACGTGCCTTTCCCTCCACATCCTCGCACGCTGCCCTTGCTCTCCCTGGGGTGCTCCACAGGCCCCTCCTTGGAGCACCAGGTTCCTGCCTTCCCTAGGCCGTGCCTTGTGGCGCCTCTCCTGGCCTTGCCTCCCCCACCATCTCGTCTCACTGGCTGAGGCTTTCCTGCATCGGTGGCCACCAGGTCTTCAGTTCAGCAGGGCAGTGGCTCTCAGCACTGGAATGAGTGGGCTGCCGAGGGGCCTGGCTCCGTGGCCACCTTCCTCGTGGCATAGGGCCTTCTGCCTTACGGCCTGTGCTCAGGCCTCAGCTGGGTGGCCAGGCCCACAGGCCTCCCTTGCTGCCTCCCTGTCTCCCATCTGCACCTCTGCCTCTTCATACCCACCCCTGTAATGACAGCAGGCCTAGGGCTGGCAAGATCAAGCCCCAGCACAGACACTTTTTGCTTTTGGTCTAAAGAGGCACCTTCTCAATGAGGAGCTGGTGTGAGTGGTAGGGACATGCCAGTACCAGGCAGGGGTCAGGCACTTGGCTCTTTCAAGGGTGGTGGGAGCTGGGCGACCCTGGGGGTGGTGAGGCACCCACCGAGAGACCAGTTGCAACTGATCATCTCCTCGGCTCAGTCTGGAGCAAGGAGGGGGAGAGGAGAACACACCGACCTTCCCTGTCTGTCATCTGGCCGGTGGGAGCCCTGGCAGCTGTCTGCACAGGACAGCCTCCAGGGGCTGGGGTGCTACACACAGGCACCGGCAGGCAGACACTGAGCCACCTCTCCACACGTGGTGCCCGTACAGTTCCATAAGCTCTGTTGATCCCTTCCCTTTTTGTTGCCAGAGCTGCCACGAAGGCCGCTGCCCACTCATGCTGACCGAGTGCCCCGCGTGCAAAGGCCTGGTCCGCCTTGGTGACAAGGAGCGCCACTCAGAGCACGAGTGTCCGGAGAGGAGCCTGAGCTGCCGGCACTGCCGCGCACCCTGCCTTGGGGCAGACGCGAAGGTGTGTGGGGTGCGGAACAGCCTGTGCGGCTGTGGCTGCATTGGGACGGGCTGGCTCAGCTACTTCGTGGTTGTCTCTCTGGGCCTCAGCCCTCTCCCTGAAGCCAAGAGAGGAACCAGGCACAGGTGTGAAGTCAACACCAAGTACTTTAAAAAGCGCGTTTATTCTAGAAAAGCTGGAACAGTCCCAGGTGGAGAGTGGCAGCAGGTGCTGCATCACCTCTCTCCGTGTCAGCCTCACAGCTGGAAAGGCCTGGGCATCGCACCCCAGACTGTCACTCGACAAGTCCGCCTTTGTGGCGTTTCCACCCAGATTGCTCAGAACGTGTCTCTACCGTGCACAGAGCTACGTTGTGTTGTTCCCGCTGTAATTGCTCTCTGTCACTTGCTGGCTGTGTACACATTCCCCATGTCTGTACCTTTCCCGTTGATTTATTTGAGTCGTGATCCAGACAGGGTCCCTCTCTGTGTTTCGTTGCAATGTCTCTGGGGTCTCTCAATCTTGACTCGTTCTCTGTGGGCGTCTTTACTTCCTGGGACGTTCATCCTTCAGGATTCCCGCTGCTGTGTTTTGCTGACGCTGTCCCAGGTGTCAGTAAGGTGCTCCTCTGCCCCTGCTTCCTGTGGACGGTCAGGTGTACAGGGCTGACCAGAGTCGTCTGGGGCGGGCAGCCCACATCAGCACATCAGGCGCCTCTTGGAGGTGTCCTGTGCTCGGCCAGCCCAGTCCATCTGTCAGAAAGTGCCACTAGCTTCGCACCTCTGGCCAGAGCAGCCATTCTCCACCCTTGTGCAGGCCCGTCATTTCGGTTAGGGTTGCAAAATGCTGATGCTCTCCTTTCAGACCATCTTTAGTGACTTTGTCTTCCTCGTGTTGCCCTAGAGGCCAGCAGGACGCAGAAGAGAGTTTTAAAATCTCTGACGCTCCTGGGTGGTGGCTGCAGGATCCCACACAGGGTGGAGGGTGACCCGAGCATTCCAGGGGCCACTCGGGCCCTGGCCACAGCCTGAGCGTTGTGCACATCCACTCCCTACCCCGCTCACCACCCTGGCTGTCGTCCGTGCTGACACTCCTGACTGCTTCTCTCTAAGGCTCACTACGAAGTCTGCCCCAAGTTCCCCCTGACGTGTGACGGCTGTGGCAAGAAGAAGATCTCTCGGGAGAAGGTAAGTTGTTCCTCACACCTCTGAGGGCTACAAGGTCAGGGCCGGAGTGTTGGCACTGAGGGTCCCTCACTGCATGCGGGGGAGGATTAGGACCTAGTGTCCAAAGGATCAGAGTGCTGTGAAGTGTCAGGGTGCTAAATGCGCTCAGGTGTGACGGCCACTCCCCTGAGTGTGCCAGTGGCTAAGTCTAGAACCCCTTTGTTTATCCTCGAGTATATGTTGTTACTTGCTTCTGGACAAGCCACTTCCTAATTATTCTGCAAATTAAACATTAAAGTCGTCATTACCCTCCATGTGCTGTTCATGAGAGATGTTGGTCTTGACCTCGAAGCTTGCTATTTGCAGCAGGTGCTTTGGTGTGGAGGTGGGGACCTCAGGCATAGTCTGTAATAGCAACAGAACACCGACGCCTCAGCACTGGCGGAATTTCACTTCCTCACATTCTTGTCCTGTAAGGAAAAGGGCTTCTTGCCCAGGAGTCAGTTCGCTGCTCTGATGCTACCTTTAAGAAAGGAAGTTGGGGCTGGGCGTGGTGGCTCATGCCTGTAATCCTGGCACTCTGGGAGGCTGTGGTGGGAGCTTGAGCTCAGGAGTTTGAGACCAGCCTGAGCAAGAGAGAGACCCCGTCTCTACTAAAAATAGAAAAATTAGCCAAGCATGGTAGTGCACCTGTAGTCCCAGCTACTCAGGAGGCTGAGGCAGGAGGATCACCTGAGCCCTGGAGTTTGAGGTTGCTGTGAGCTAGGATGACATCACTGCACTCTAGTGGGGGCAACAGAGAGCCTGTCTCAAAAAAGAAAAAAATAAATTTGGGAAATCTGCATGAACACTTATTTTCCCAGGGCTGGGAAGGTGAGGGTAGCTTGCCCAGGGAGGCTGAAGCGCAGAAGGGGATGCAGCACCTGCTCTGGTGGCAGAGGGCAGGCGAGGAGGACTCTCTGGCAGAGGCCTGTGTCTGGGCGGCAGTACATGAGCCTCAAGCTGGCAGAGCCCTCTGCCCGCTCAGCCCTTCAGGCATGTGCCCCTTCGTCTGCCCCTCTGGTTTGCTCCCGTTTAAATGCAGGCCACAGCCCAAGTTCTGAAATTGGTGGGGCTGGGGGCCCAGGGGAGCAGCCTCTCTTCTCCCCTAATTCCAGTTGTCACATTGAGTGTCCTGCACTGTGGGTTTGGCCAAGTGCCATTTGACCTTCACCTGGGTGCTGGCGCTCACTCTAGAAGCTTGATGTGAGGTTCAGGCTCTGTTGCTGCCGGGAACATTGTAGAGGGCTGTGGCTGATGGGATGCCACCTTGGGAGGCCAGCATGTCTGCCTGGCACCCTGTGTCTGCGAGGGCAAGCTTGATCTCGGTGACAGGTACTGTCCCTGCTGGGTGTGGCCTGGAGATTCCCCTGCCTGTGCCCTCATCTCCATCAGCTCTTTGGTTGTCCTGGGCTGATTTGTACTGAGCAGTGGGGAGTTTATTCTTTACTTGAGATTTTCTTTTTCAGAGTGAAAGACAGATGCCAGTCAACCCAGTAGTGTCAGTGGCTTTGTTCCTCCTGCCTGAGAACCCGTGTCTTTGTGTCTCTTTCTCTCTCCCTCTTTCTGTCTCCCTCCCTCCTCCTCCCCTCCCTGTCTGGCAGTGGTGACCACGCGGTCCGTCATCCTCTCCTCCAGCCTCTTTTCCAGCCAGAGCCCTGCTGTGTCTCTCCAGGCCCCTCCCCACTGGTGCTGCCAAGGCGGCTGCCCGGCCTCTTTGGATGCCCTAGCTCTGGCCCCTCAGTGTCAAGTGGCCTCTAGGGACTGTGGTCTCTGTGCCCCTGCAGGGGTTTATAGCCCTAGGCCTTTCCCGAGGAAGGGGCTGAGCAGGCTTTCACACTGACATTTGTGATTTCTGTGTGATATTCTAGGGGTCTTTTTCTATCTTTTTTTTTTTTTTTTTAAGACTGAGTCTCACTCTGTTGCCTGGGCTAGAGTGAGTGCCGTGGCGTTAGCCTAGCTCACAGCAACCTCAAGCTCCTGGGTGCAGGCGATCCTACTGCCTCAGCCTCCTGAGTAGCTGGGACTACAGGCATGCGCCACCATACCCGGCTAATTTTTTCTATATATATATTTTTAGTTGTCCAGATCATTTCTTTCTATTTTTTAGTAGAG
>RJWJ010017591.1:0-32756 GCA_004363605.1 Indri indri | reverse complement strand
GACTAGAAGCAGCCCACATGCACCACTGTCAAGAACAGGACCAAAAGTTGCAGGTGGATGCCAACCTACAGATGGGCCTTCTTGGAGAGGGCATTTTGACACATTGGGGAAGTGACAGGGGGCATTCAGAGTGAAGGAGAAGGTGACACAGTGATCCATTTGGCAAAATCGGAAGGCATGCACATGTGGGGAAGGACAGGAGGAGAGAGCCCTCCACACATTGAGGTTCAAGCTATGAGGGGACCCCCGCCACCCTTGCAGACCTTCAGACTGATCAGGGAGCTGTGCAGCAACATTGCACTAGAGAGCAGGCACAGCAGGAAACAAATAACATTCATTCCCAGGTTGCTGCAACTGACACCATTCTGAGCTCTCTGGTCCAGTGCACCTGATCTAACACAAGGCTCAGTTTTGCTGCAGTTACCTCCTCATCACACCAGCCAGGCCAAGGTGGAAGCAGGGAAAGCAAATGCTCTCACAAGCCCATTGTTTGGGAGGGCAGCACCCTTCCCCTTCACAGGACAGTCTAGCAGAATGGGCATCACAGATACCACCTGAGAAGCCCTGTGGCAAATGCCTCAGCAGGTCCTGGGCAGGGGAGAGCCCTGGGTACACAGGCCTTGAGCTTCTGCTCCTAAGGCATCTGCACTGCGAGGCCCTGTGGCATAACATTCTGCCAGGTACCTGTGAGCTTCAAGCCTCCATCCCACCTGCACCCAGATGGAGTGAACACCTCTAGCTCTGACACCAATGACCACTCCCTAGACAGCCTCACACAGCTGCAACTGCCACCATTGCGGGGAGACATGGGCAGAGAAATCTCCTGCAATGTCAGCCTCTATAGATGGAGAATTGCCCAGAGTCCAGCCGAGCTTCGAACAGTGGCTTAGGGCACAACCTACCACTCCACATGGAGATCATCCAGCACTGGCTTGGACTATGACAAACACAGGGGAATAGGACAATACAAAACAGCTGTATTACAGGCTGTCAGTGCATCTGCCCCTCTTCTGCTAAGTCAGTCTTCCAGAATAGGTCACAAAAGTGCCATCTAGGGACCTCTCCTTCTTCTAAGTAGGAGAGTCCCCAACAAGGGCAGACAAGTGTGCTGCAAACCTATCTACCCTGAGCTGAGAGAAGAGGTTTCAGATGAGAAGAAAACAGCAAAAGAACTTTGGCAACATGAAAAACCACCTACTTCAACACCCTTAAAGGATCAGAACAGTTCTACAGCAAAGAACCCCAACCAAAATGAAATTGTCAAAATGTCAGAAGTGGAATTCAGACTATAGATTGCAAATCAGATGAATGGCATTAAAGAGAAAGTTGAAAACCAACACAAAGAAGCCAAAAAAAATTTTTTAGGACATCAGCCAAAGAAATGAAAAAGTCACTAAAGAGTTAGATGACATAAGAAAGGATATAACAGACTCAAAGAAATAAAAGAGGCATTTAGAGAACCTCAAAATACAGAAAAAATCTTCAAAAACAGGCTAGACTAAGCAAAAGAAAGAATCTCAGAGCTTAAAGACAAGACTTTCAAGGTATCCCAGTCAGTCAAAAAGGGAGAAAGATAAAGAAGAATGAACAAACACTCAGAGAAATATGGGACTATTGGAATCAACCAATATATGAATTAGAGGTAACGCTGAGGAAGAAGAATGAAAACCAAAAATCATGGAAAACCTATTCAGGGGAAAACTTCTGTGATATTGCCATAGATTTAGATATCCATACACAAGATGGTAATCAGACACAGGGAAGATCTCTCCAAGACACAGATTCATCAAACTGGCCAAAGTCAAAATAAAAGAGACAATTCTACGAGCTGCAAGATGAAAACTGCAACTAACCTACAAAGGAAAACACATCAGTCTAACAGCAGACTTCTCAGCAGAAACCTTACTAGTCAGAGGGATTGGAGCCCCATTTTTAGTTTTCTTAAACAGAGCAATTTCCAGTCAAGAATTTCGTATCCTGCAAAACTAAGTTTCATAAATGATGGAGAAATAAAGATTTTTGCAAACAAGCAATCACTATGGAAATTTTCAATACTAGGCTTGCCCTACGGGAAATTCTCCATAGTGCTTTAAACATAGAACAGCACAATAGATACCCACCAGTATAAAAACACCTGAAAGTTAAAGCTCACAGACCTTATAAAACAATAGCACGAGAGAAAAAAAAACAACAAACTATCATCCAACATGAATGAACACAGCAATATCCCACATACCAATACTAACACTAAATGTGAACAGTCTTAATGCCCAACTTAAAAGTCATAGACTGGCTGAATGGATGACAAATCATAAGCCAGGTATATGCTGTCTCTAAGAAACACATCTAACTTGCAAGGACTTGCACAGACTCAAGTTAAAAGAATGTGGAAAAAAAAAATTCCATGCAAATGAAAACCAAAATCAAGCTGATGTAGCCATTCTCATATTAGATAAAATAGGATTTAAATCAACAATGGTAAAAAGAAGACAAAGATGATCATTATTTAATGGTAAAGGGAGCAATTGAGCAAGAAGGAATAACAATCCTAAACACACACAAACCTAACCCAGGAGCTCCCAAATTCATAAAACAAGTTCTTCTAGAACTAATTAAAGAAATAAACAGAGGTACTATAATTTCTGGGTATTTCAACACCCCATTGACAGAACTAGACAGGTCATCAAAGCAGAAAATACATAAAGAAACACTGAAATTAAATGGAACTCTGGAAAAAAATGGACCTAACAGACATTTTAAGAATGCTCTACACAAAAACTACTGAATATACATTCTTCTCATCAGCACATGGGACATGTTCCAAGATTAATCATAGGCCACAAAATAAGTCTCAGCAAATTAAAAAAAAAAATAAATCGAAATCATACCAGGTATCTTCTCAGACCACAGTGGAATAAAACTAGAAATCAAATCCAAGAGAAACATTTAAAGCTTCGCAAAGTCATAGAAATTAAATGATCTGCTGCTGAATGATCCTTGGGTATATCAGGAAATTCAGAGGGAAATCAAAAGATTCCTCAAATAAAATGACAATGGGGACACAAGCTCTAAAAATCTATGGAAGACAGAAAAAGCATTCCTAAGAGGAAATTTCATAGTTGTAAATGCCTACATCAAAAAGACAGAAAGATCACAAATTAAAAACCTAAATTCACATCTCAAGGAACTAGAAAAAGAAGGATAAATCAAACCCATAGCCAGCATAAGAAAAGAAATAACAAAACTCAGAGCAGAACTAAACAAAATGTAAATAACGACAAGAAAAAAATACAAAGTATCAATGAAACAAAAAGTTGGCTCTTTGAAAAGATAAAATCAATATTAATTAGCTAGATTAACCACGAACGGAAGAGAAAGGACTCATATAAGCTCATTCAGAAATGAAGCAGGAAACATTACAACAGATAAGCAAAGAGATACAAAATATCATCTGTGAATGCTACAAAAACCTCTGTGCCACAAACTGAAAAATGTAGAGGAAATGGATAAATTCCTGGAAACACACAGCCTCCCAAGCCTGAACCAGGGAAGAAATATAAATCCTGAACAAACCAATAATGAGGAGTGAGATTGAAGCAGTAATAAAAAATTTGGCAAGAACAAAAAAAGACAACCTGGACCAGATGAATTCACAGCTGGATTCTAAAAGACTTACAAAGAACTGGTACCTATCCTACAGAAATTATTCCATAACATCAAGAAGGAGGGAATCCTCCCTAACTCATTCTACAAAGCCAATATCACCTTGATAGCAAAGGACGGGAAAGGACACAACAACAACAATAACAACAACAAAACTGCTGACTAGTATCTCTTATGAGCATAGATGCAAAAATCCTCAAAAAGTTCTACCAAACTGACTTCAACAGCACATCAAAACAATAATTCACCATGATCGAGACAGTTTCATTCCAGGGATACAAAGATGTTTCAACATGTACAAATCAATAAATTGTGATTCACCACATAAACAGAAGCAAAGACAAATATCATATGATCATTTCAATAGATGCAGAAAAAGCAGTAGACAAAATTCAGCACCATTTTGGAATAAAAACTCTTAATAAAATAGGCATAGATGGAACATGGCTCAATATTATAAAAGCCATATAGGACAAACCCATAGCCAACATCATACTGAATGGGGACATGTTGAAAGCATTCCCACTCAGAACTGGAACAAGACAAGATGTCCACTGTCACCACTTCTATTCAACATAGTGCTGGAAGTCCTAACCAGAGCAATCAGGAAACAGAAGGAAATTAAGTGTATCCAAATGGGGAAAGAGGAGGTTAAATTATTGCTCTTTGCTGTTGATATAATCTTATGTCTAGAAAACCCCAAAGATTCCACCAAAAAACTCCTGGAATTGATAAATGAATTCAACAATGTACACAAATCAGTAGCATTCCTATACACCAACAAGAGTCAAGCTGAGAATCAAATCAAAGACTCAATACCTTTCACAATGGCTACAAAGAAAATGAAATACCTAGGAATATATTTAAGCAACAGGGTGAAAGAGAACAATGAATCACTGAGGAAGGAAATTGCAGCTGACGTAAACCAATGAAAAATCATATCATGCTCATGGATTGACAAATTAAACATTCTTAAAATATCCATACTACCCAAAGTGATTTACATATTCAGTGCACCCCCCATCAAAATACCAATCGCACTTTTCACAGATCTAGAAAAAAATAATTCTATGCCTCGTTTGGAACCAGAAAAGAACCTGAATAGCCAAAGCAACCTTAAGCAAAAGGAACAAATCCAGAGGCATCACTTTATAAGACTTTAAGCTATACTGTAAGATTATAGTAACCAAAAGAGCATATTACTGGCAGAGAGATAGAGACATAGACCAATGCAACAGAACAGAGATCCCAGATATAAAACCATTCACAGATTGCCATCTGATCTTTGACAAAGTAGACAGCAATATGCACTGGTGAAAAGAATCTTTATTCAACAAATAGTGCTGGGAAAATTAGATAGACACATGCAGAGGAATGAAACAAAATCCATATCTCTCACCACTAACAAAAATTAATTCAAGATGGACAACTTAATTAATTCATGCCTTACTTAAACGTAAGGCATGAAACTGTAAGGATTCTAGAAGAAAATGTTGGGAAAACTCTTCTAGATGTCAGTATAGACAAAATAATTATGAAGATGACTCCAATAGTAATTGCAGCAATAATAAAAATAAATAAATGAGAATTGATTAAATTAAAAAGTTTCTGCACAGCCAAAGAAACAATCAACAGAGCAAATAGATAACATACAGGATGGGAGAAAATATTCACATGCTATACATCCAATAGAGGGCTAATAACCAGAATCTACAAGGAATTCAGCAAATTAGCAAGAAGAAAAATCAAACAGCCCCATTAAAAAGTGGGCAAAAGACATGAACAGAAGTCTATCTTCTCAAAAGAATATAGACTAATGGCCTATAAACATGAAAAAATGCTCAAGGTCACTAATCATCAGAGGCATGCAAATCAAAACCACAATGAGATATCATCTAACACCAGTGAGAATGGCTTTTATCAAAAAGTCCTAAAACAGTAGATGCTGACATAGATACAGAGATAAAGGAACACTTACACACTGTTGGTGGGACTCCAAACTAGTGCAACCTCTATGGAAAGGAGTATAGAGATTCTTCAAAGAACTAAAAGTAGACCTACCATTTGATCCAGCAATCCCACTTCTAGATATTTACTCAAAGAAAAAGAAGTCATGTTATCAAAAAGACAATTGTACTAGAATGTTTATTGTGGCACAATTCACAATTGCAAAGATGTGGAATCAACCCAAGTGCCCATCACTTTATGAGTGTATTAACAAAATGTGCTATATGTATACCATAGAGTACTATCCAACCATAAAAAATTAAATAACACCTTTTGCAACAGTCTTGATGGAATGGGAGACCATCCTCCTAATTGAAATATTAGAAGAATGGAAAAACAAACACCACATGTATTCATTATTCGATTGGAACTAACTGATAGGCACTTCTGTGAAAACCATGCAGGAGGGAGGTGGGGGGAGGGAATGGGTGAAAGCACACCTAAAGGATACAATGTACACTATCTGGATAATAGGCACACTTATAACTTTGATTCAAGCAGTACAAAAGCAAACCATGTAACAAAAACATTTTTCCCCGCATGGTATTCTGATAAAAAATAAATAAATAAATTTTGAAAAATTAAAAAAGCCAAAATCAATGTACACAAATGAGTAGCATTTCCATATACTAATAATAGTCGAGCTGAGAGTCAAATCAAGAACTCAGTGCCATTTACAATAGCTACAAGGAAAAATAAAATACCTAGGAGTATACTTAATCGAGGAGGTAAATATCTCTATAAGGAGAACTATAAAACACTGAGGAAAGAAATATTAGATGACACAATCAAATGGGCAAACATTCCAGGCTAATGGATTGGCAGAATCAACGTTGTCAAAAGGTCCATCCTGCCCAAAGTAATTCACGGATTCAGTGCAATCTCCATCAAAATACCGATGTCATATTTCATAGATCTAGAAAAAAGATAATTCTAAGCTTCATTGGAACCAAAAAAGAGCCCGAATAACCACAGCAATCTTAAATAAAAAGATCAGATCTGAAGGCATCACATTACAGGTCTTGGAGTTATACTACAAGGCTATGGTGCTGGTATAAAAGTAGAGACATAGACCAATGGAACAGAATAAAGAACCCAGAAATGAAAGAACCTACCTACCACAAATTGATCTCTGACAAAATAGCAGACAACATGCACTGGGGAAATGAAGCCTTATTCAATAAATGGTGCTGGGAAAACTGGATAGCCACATACAGAAGAATGAAACATGACCCCTATCTCTCCACATATGCAAAAATTAATTCAAGATAGACAAAAGACATAAATGTAAAGCATAAAACCATAGAAATCCTAGAAGAAAAAGTAGGAAAAACTCTTCTAGACATCAGCCTAGGCAACAAATTTAAGATTTAGACTCCAAAAGCAAATACAGTAATAACAAAAATAAATAAATGGGACTTAATTAAATGAAGAAGCTTCAGCACAGTAAAGAAAATAAACAATAGAGTATATAGGCAACCTGCAGAATAGGAGAAAATATTTGCAAACTATACATCCAATAAAGTGCTAATATCCAGAATCTACAAATGATGCAAACAAATCAGCAAGAAAAAAACAAACAACCCCATTAAAAATGGACGAAAGATGAACAGAAGCTTCTCACAAGAAGATAGACAAATGGCCAACAAACATATAAAAAAATGCTGAACATCACTAATTCTCAGGGAAATGCAAATTAAACCCACAATGAGATATCTCCTTACCCTCATTAGCTTTCATTAAAAGTCAAAAAACAATAGATACTGGCATGGATGACCAGAGAAAAGAATGCTCATACACTGTTCGTGGGACTGCAAATTAGTACAACCTCTATGGAAAACAGTATGGAGATTCCTCAAAGAAATACATGTAGACCTGCCATTCTATCCAGCAATCCCCCTACTGGGTATCTACCCAAAGGATCACAAACACAACTTGCACTACAATGTTTACTGCAGCACAATTCACAATTGCAAAGATGTGAAATCACCTAAGTGCCCATCAATTCATGAGTAGATAAAGAAAATGTGATGTGACACACACAGGCACACACACACAAACACACTCCATGGAGTAATGGAAAACAAACACCACATGCACTCACTAAAAACTGGGAGCCAGACGATGTACACACATGGGCACAGTGTGATGTAACGGACATTGGAAACAAAGAAGGGTGGGATGGGAGTGGGTTGAGGGTAAAAACTTACCTCCCGGGTACAGCGCACACTGTGATGGTCATGGGCACACTAAAAGCCCTGACTCTTAAGTATTATACAAGGTATCCATATAACAAAAATATTTCTGCCCCCTTAATATTTTAAAATAAAAGAAAAAAGAACTTTAAAAAGAGTGGTCAATTAGATAAGAAAAAATGGAAGAAAGTAGAATTTTAGAAGCCAGAGAAAGTATTTACAGAAGGAAAAAATGGTCAATGGGATTAAATGGTGCTGAAAGTTTAAATAAGACACAAATTGTGGATTGACCATTAAACTTGGAAAAATGTGAGCCATCTGTGACTTTGACAAGGACAGGAGCAGTTCCATGGCAGAGGCAGAGACAAAAGCCTCATTGGAGTGACTTGGAAAAAACAGGAGATGAGGAACTGGCATCACAGAAGATAACTTCTTTGAGGAGTTTTAGAATAAGGGTGATTGAAAAACATAGATGAGGGGTGTGTCAAGAGAGATTTTGTTTTAACACAGAAGATCTTACAATCTTTTTATAAGCTTATCAGAATGTCATAAAGAAAAGAGGTAAAAAGAGACATGAAAGAACCAGGGACTATAGAAAAAAAGTTGCTAAGTACACAAATAGGATACATTTTGACAGAATCAGTCTGGCCTTACAAGGAAACAGGCAGAATGTTGCTTTTGCTGCATGGAAGAGCCTTCTTCACACTTAGAGGATGGGAGACTTTCACCTGCACTCAGGGCAGGCAGAGTAACCTAAAGGATAATGACTTGTCTTAGTAACAACGTACTCCATCCTTCCAGCTCATCCTCCGGCAAATGCACGCTACATAATGTGCCTTTAGGTAATGCTCACCATGCTATAGCAGCCCAAGGAAAACTAGATGCCAGGGCAGTTTGAACAGTTCAAAATAGTCTGCAAAATGCTAGGTGCTATGATTGCTTTCCATCAGACTGTTGTCGGCTCTCAGAATCATTTTTTTTTCATCCCTGTGCCAATGTGTCTCTGTACACCACCCCCACCAGCACCCCAATTTATTTTATTGGCAACAGTAAAAAGCCTTACTGGGGAAGAAACCATGTGTTTCACTTCACATGGCTTGCTGCATGCCAGTAGCTCATACATAAGGACAATTTGGAACACAGTTGGCACCCTGGATCTCCTGGTGTGACTTTCCTCAGGGTGTGATGGCTGTCTCAGCACCACCCGGCACCCCCGAAGCCACCAACTGTTGTGCTTTAGAGGAATCCATGAGGGCTGGGACTCAGGAGGAGCTATCAACACCATACATCTTTGGAAAATTGGAAAATGTGAAGGAATATTACTGAGAGTTGCTAAGCAAAGGATTTGGGGTTTTTTTCTTTCTTTTTCTGCTTCAGATATGTGCTGTGTATGTGTTTCTGTCAATTATTACCCAATCAATTCTGTAGATACCTGTGAAATGTGTACATTTTAGGTATTTCCTCAGCTGTGGAGAGGCTCAAAGCCTTGTGACAACATCAATACACAAATAATTGTCCCAGAAGAACCAAATCAGGGAAAAGCCCAGATTCCAAAGTCCACAGTGGAGGAAGAAAGCAACTATCTCAACATCGAGTAGGTAACTTGGCAACCCTGACTTCTGTGTTTTGTTTTGAAGGAGGTAGGGAGTGGGCATTTCAGATGTTCCAGAAAGGGAGAGCAAGCATTCTAAAGACTCAAAGACATAAAATGACCTTGGAGAATTGTAAATTTTTAAATGTATCACTCTTCTAGAAACTAATTGGATCATCAATTACTCAGGGAAAGGATTATACCTTTTCATTTTTCTGTCATCCGAAGACAAAAACTGTCAACACAAGACACGTACAGGATGTGGTCAATGTGGAGACGCACGGCCGCGATCCTCATTCGAGGATGAGTTTCTGCCCAGGTGCGGGGTGCCATCAGCGGACAGCCCCTTGCTGTCAGTCATTTCAGGGTCTGCTGCCGCCGTAGCGTACAGCCTCCCCTAAGGGCATGATCTTCCTGGGGTAGCCACATGCGGAAACTGAGCAAGGTGGGGGTGTTAAGGCCCAGCCCTTTGGCTCGGTGTGAAAACAATTCCATCAACCAGTATTTACTGCAGAGCATCCGCCAGTTTGTCTGAGGATTTGTGAGCCTGCGTTACAATTTGACTTTTCCTTCCACAGGCGTTGGTCCCAGTGAACACCCCCTACTTCAAACTCCGTGTCAGTCTCTGCTTCTGGAAAGCTCAACCTGTGATAAGTTTTGCACACAGTAAGAACTAAATCGCTGGTTGGCTATTTTTGCTTTCTATTGTTTTCACTGAAGTTATTGTGGTTATTGCCAAAAACAAAAGAAGAGGGAGCACAAAAAAGACAAGCTTCACTCACTTTGCAGTTTCTGCCCAGAGCTGGTCTTCTTGCCCATTCAAACCCAGGATAAATTGCTCAGCATCAGTAGTTAAACAAAAATAAATGAATGACTTTCTTATAATTGTCTGTAAAGCCTTTACAAAAATGCAAAAACAGGGAAATAAGAAAAAGAAGTTAGTGGTGATAATACAAATTGCAGTAATGAGCATTTGAGAACAAGTGCTGATTCATTCTTTTAATTGCAGTACAGAGCAGAATTGATTCAGGCTGTCTCAGAGGAGGCACATGAAGGGGAGGAGAGGGGTGTGAATATCAAAATGATTTCAAAGGCATTAAGATAAACTTAGATAAAAGGCTGATGAAATATTGAATTTTAAATAAATATTCAAGAGATGAAAAGCCACAAAAAAACTCTTCTTGCCTTTTTAGATAACTGGGTCTGCTTAAAAGGAGTGTGCTTGTATCAATATAGCCCAATAGCTTTCTCTTAGGAGACATTATCCAGGCTTTTTTTTTTTCTTTCTGTTAAATAATTTTGTGGGTGTTGTCAGGCAAGTACTTTTCAGTATATATTTCTTCTAAAGCTATAGTCATAATCAGTAGCACTGAAAGTTTCTAAGATATTATTTAAAGCAATGCCTTTGTTTTAAGAGTTACAATACAGAGTCTGAGGGAGATAAAACAGTTCATGTCAGGTGACAAAGACAGCAGAACCAGGATGAGAACTCAGGTCTTGAATCCCAACCAGCACGCTTTGTAATATCCCAAGCTGCAAAGTATCATTTGATTGCAACTGAGGCACGTTTCCACATCTATATCACAGATAACACAATTATCTTTATTCCAAATAGTGGTATGAAATCACTCAGGGGTGTGATGACAAACAAGCTCTGTGGGGAAATCTGGGGGAACGCAGCCTGGATTTGCTTTGCAGATGTCTCTGATGTCAATATTCACAAATGTGTTCACTGTAGACAATTTCAAGCTACAAAGTGACATCACTGGACGCTAATTTAGAAAGAGAGTTGTATCATCAGCTATAATCAAAATCATCCCAATCATTAAACTGGGCCTGTGGCTACCATCCGCACCCCCTCTCAGCTTCTCAGACTCCTCGCATGTTCAAAGAAAACATTCTTCACAGGCTACAAATACAGTTAATTAGCAAAGAAACAAATGTCAGCTCTAGGAGAGAATCCACAGAACTGATCCTGCAATGTGAATTACTTGCTTTTGAGGTCCTTGGGAAGCTGGTGGGAGAAGACACAAAACATTCCACAGCTTTAGAAATTAGAATCCATGGTGATATGATTAAAAACAAAACCTGTCTCTTTGTAAACTCTCTAGTTCTTGGATCTTTGAATGTTATATAATATTTTAAGTTCAAGATAATTTTCATCACATAGTGGAACCTTCCTATTCTTCCACTAATCAGAGGAGATCCAGAAATCTTATTGGAAAAGTGAGAACTAGAATCCTGTCTTCTAACTTCCAAACATTCTCCAATCTACTGCTCTGTACTGACCTACATAGATTTCTGCTTTCAGAATTAGCACTAAGTTTTTATGAAATCCTTTTTCTCTCCTACAAATTGAAGGGTCTGAAATTGTTTCCTCTCTTTGGAAGGATCTTAATATAAGCTGTGTCCTAGACAACTCACACCTGTCTCCAAAACCTCCTTCTTGAATTCTGTTGTCTCAGTATCATATTCTTTCCTTCGTGTCTTGATTCTCTGATTTACACACAAAACATCTATTAAACAGTAATAGAACCTCAAGACCACCACCCAGAATGCTCACAGTCTAAAACGGGCAACGGACAAGTCAAAACAACACCACCATGGTAAAAGAATAAATATGATAATGTATGTAACCACACATCAGGGAGGCACGATGGGGTAATCAAACCTTCTGGGGCAGGCAGTCAGAGTTTCACAGGACTGAGACCTAGTCTGGGTCTTTTAGGATGACTAGGAGTTTGCCAATATGTTGGCAGAGAGTAATCCTGGCAAAGGAAATAATATTAATAGCATGTACACATGACCTGATTAAGTAATTAATAGGCATACTCTCTCCAAAGTTACACTCCCTTTATGCTTATTTTCTCCCGATGCAGACTGCTAGGTTCAAGAAGTATCTTCATAAAGAATAAGAAAGCATAGACCTCAAATGCTTGGCTTTTACATTGAAAAAAGCAAAATTCCAGATCCAACAAATGAATCAAAGAATACCTGCGGATGACATGCCTATACCCCAGAGAAGATACAAAATTTTTAGGCCAGGGATTGAAGGGAAAGCTAAAGAGAAGATAAAAAAGAAGAACTGGTGAGATTTCTGAGAAAAAGCCCTGGTTCTGCCCTTCTTTTCTCCCCAGGAAGTGCTCTAAGAAGGAAGAATATCAATAAAGCCCATAGTTCAGTGTGGGCAATGAGGAGATCCACTTCAGGCATGAGAGCATGAGCAAATATGCTGACGTGCCCCCAAGTGAACCTGGTGACAAATAATTAAAAAATAAATGAGTGAAGTCTCTGGAAATAGCCTGAAAGTGAAACAGCAACTCAAGATCTATTCATACAAATCTATGAACAATTGGCGAGAAACTCAGGAAGTTGTGGCTTTGGCACCTCTTATATCATCCTGGATAGAGCTGGAGCCCATCCTTCAAAGTGAAGTATCGCAAGAAAGGAAAAACAAACACCACATGTACTCGCCATCAAATTGGTACTAAATGATCAACACCTAGGTGCTCACACAGAAGCAATATTCATCGGGTGCTGGGCGGGTGTGAGGGTGTGGTGGGGGTGGGTAAACTCACAACCAATCGGTGCGGTGCACACTGTATCGGGGAAGGGCACACTTGTAGCTCTGGCTTGGGCAAGGCAAAGGCATTACATGTAACCAAAATGTTTGTACCCCCATAATATTCTGAAATTTTAAAAAAACTAAATAAATAAAAGAGTCAAAATTTTTTAAAAAAGTGTTTGAGATCAGCCTTCACTACAAAACCATAGTATTTTTGTTCTTTCTGATGATATAAGTAAATATGCTCTGTAGTAATTTTGGAAAATATTAATTTTATAAAGAAAGTTTTAAATTACCTACAATTTCATCTCCCAAAGTTCCATTAATACATTTGTTCATTTTCTTCCAGGCTTTTTCTGTGCATTTAAAAAAAGTATGATATATTATATATGATTTTATATTGTTTTTCTTTCACTTACCATATAATGAATGCTTCCATCATTAAAAATATTTTTAAAATATTAAAAAAAGAGATGGGAAAACAAACCAAGTGCCCATCGATACATGAGTAGATTAATAAAATGTGGTATATGTATATCATGGAGTACTACTCAGCCACAAAAAAGTGGCCAACTAATGCCTCTTATATTAACCTGGATGGAACTGGAGACCAGTCTTCTAAGTGAAGTATCACAAGAATGGAAAATCAAACACCACATGTACTCACCATTTAATTGGTGCTAATTGATTAACACTTATGTGCACATACGGGAGTAGCATTCATCAAGGATCGGGCAGGTGAGGAGGAGGAGGAGATGGGTAAATTCATACCTAATGGGTGCGTTGAGCACTGTCTGGGAGATGGGCACACTTGTAGTCTTGACTTGGGCTATGCAAAGGCAATTTATATGATCAAATCATTTATACCCCTGTAATGTTCTGAAATTTAAAAAAAGAAAAAGAAAAAAAAGAAGTTGTGGTATTGGAACCAAGACTGCTACCCATCCCCATCCCCCTGCCCACAGCTGAGGTAAACAGAGACTCTACTTGCAGTGACTGAAGCAAAGAACACAGGGTTCCCTCTCTCCCCGCTGGAGGGCTTTCTTCCTACCCAGTAGGGCTTCAGTATTTCCCATCCTAACCCTAGATGCCTTGGCTGAGGCATCTGCAGTCCTAGGTGAGTGCATTAGAGAAGCGAGGGCAGAGCTTCTTCTGCCTACCTCCCACTCAGTGGCATGAAGGCTGTACCTTGGGCATGGCATGCTGACAGTACTGGGGTCTTGAAAGTTCTTCCCCAGCTTTTGATGAGGTTGTGTGAAGACAATTGGTAAGATAGTCATAGATCTAATGGATACAGCCTAAACTACAGGCTACTTTGCAAAACAGAAGCAGAGAATAGAAGAACTGGAAGAAGCCCTGCTGAGGTAGAATAAATGTCGAAAACTGACCTCAGCAACCATATTTTCCAAATAGCCTTAATTTGATTGGTTTAGTTTGTAAAGAAACATATGTCCCAGGGTATTACTAAAAATAGTAGAGCAATAGTTGGCTATTAGTGGAGTTTAATAGTTGGATGTGGTTTGGGAAGGAGTAGAATACAGCACTTCCAAGACCACTGTCTTCCCAGAATGACAGTGGTCATAACCAAAAATGTACATACCTGAAGAGGAACACTAGAAGCTTATCACTGTGATGGGGGTGGGTGGGTAGTGGATAGATTTCACCAAAAGAATCCAGCCAGTCACTAAACAAATAAATAAGCATAAAACAATGAAAAGTCTCAGAAGAGAGTGGGGATCAGTCCCCAGAGTTGCTACAATAAATTATCTCAAATGTCCATCTTCTAACAGTTATGAGGCATGCAAAGGAAGAGGAAAGTATAACCCACACAATGGGGGGAAAACAGGTAACCACACTGCCTATAAGAGCATCCAGATGTTGGATTTAACTGAAAATGTAGCCAGTATAAATATTTACACATCACAAAAACAAAGCATTATTAAAGAAGTAAATATACATATATATATATATATATATATATATATATATATATATATAATGACAATGGCACATCAAATCAAGAATGTCAGTGAAGAAATAGAAATCATAAAAAATAACCAAATAGATATTCTGGGGTTGAAAAGTGTAATAACTCAAATTTAAAAAAAAATCACTAGAGGGGCTAAATAATATATTGAACTAGAAGAAGAAGTAGTTACTAAAATTAAACATAGATCAATAGAAACTATACAAGCTGAATAACAAAAGGAAAATAAGAATGAAGAAAAATGAGCAGACCTTTGGAGAAATGTGTGATACCATTAAGTGCACCATGATAAGAATAATAGAAGTACCAGAACAACAGGAGAGAGAAAGAGAAAGGATGTGAAAAAAATATTTGAAGAAATAATGACTGAAAACTTTCAAAATTTAATAAAAAAATCAGTAACTTACACATCCAGCAAGCTCAACAAACCCCAGGTAGTATAAACACAAAGAATTTCACAAACCGACACATCGCAGTAAAAATTCTGAAAATTAAAGACAAAGAGAAAAATATTGAAAGCAAGATAAACATAATATGTCCTCCTACAAGTAACCCAAGTAAGATTATCAGTGGACTTCTCAGCAGAAACAATGGTCAGAAGGCAGCGGAATAACATATTCAAAGTGCTCGAGGAAAAAAAAAAATGAACAAATAAAGACCACTAGGCTAGAATCCTACACCCGGCAAAACTATCAAAAATAAAGGCTGAATAAAGACTTTCTCAGATAAACAAAAAATGAGAGAATTTGTAGCTAGCACCTCTACCTTGTAAGTAATACTAAAGAAAGTTCTTTAGGCTAAATAAGCAAGTAACCTCAGGTAGTAATCTGAAACCACATGAGCAAATAAAGAACACTAATTAAGAAGGTAATTATTTAAACTATAAAGGACACTGTAAATGTACATTTTCCCATTTTTTTCTTAACTGATTTGAAAATCAAGTGTATAAAATAATATGTATATTAGGTATTACTGAGACTATAACACAGAAATGTAATATATGCACAATATATTTGTCAAAACAGCACAAGGGAGGTGGGTAGGAGCAAAGCTACGATGTGTTAAGGAAAGGGTGACAGATGGTAAAGTAATAACTATAACAGCATATGATTGGGTTTCTAACATTAATGTATGTCATACATAACAATAATACCACAAAGTGCTATGGAGCTATATAGGAGCAATATTTCCATATATTACTGGAATTAAGCTAGTATAAATCTGAAGTTTATTTTGATAGGTTAAGATGTACATGATAAACAGTATAGCAACTATACAGAAATAGTAAAATTAATAAAATTAAAATGTTACCACAAAATTCTTACTTAATACAAAAGAAAACAGTAAAAGAAGAAAAAAGAAACAACAAAAAATAAACTTATAGAAAACAAACATTTAAATGGCAGATATAAATTCAACTATAGCAATGATAACATTTAATGTGGATGGATTAAATAATCAAGCGAAAAGGCAGAGATTGTCAGACTGCATAAAAACATGATACAACATGTTATCTATAGGAGAAACACTTTAGAATGATTGATAATAAAAGGATGGAAAAACATATACTATGCACATAGCAACAGGAAGCCTGGAGTGGCTATACTCAGATATAATAGAATTTAAAACAAAAATTATTACTAGAGTTAAAAAGGGACGTTTTATAGTGATAAAAGGGCTAATCATTCAAGAAGATATAATAATTATAAACATATATGTACCTAATAACATAACACCAAAATGTGCAAAACAAAAACTGTCAGAAATAAAGGGAGAAAATACACAATTCAACGATAATAGAGACTTAAATACCCAACCTTCAATAATGGATAGAAGAACAACAGAGAAGATCAGCAGGAGACTAGAAGACTAGAACAAAACTATAGACCAACTAATCTTAACAGGCATCAATAGAATATGCCACTGAACAGCAGCAGAATATACGTCTCAAGTGCACATGGAGCATTCTCCAGGATAAACCATATACCACGCCGTAAAAAAAACTCAGTAAATTTAAAAGCTTAGAAATGATGCAAGTATGTTCTTCAACCACAGTGGAAAAAAAATTAGACAATTGTCAGTTCTTTATTTAGAATGAAAAGAAAATCAGAGGAAAGATTTTAAGCAATAGTGTATTCTGTCATAGTTGAGAGCACAGATCAGAGTAGATTAGATAAGCAATAGAGAGACCAGTTAGATGACTTTCGCAATACTCTTTGGCAAAGGGCTTTCAAATAAGGCAAAGGAGGTGGGAATTCAGAGCAAATTCACAAAAGATATCTTTACCCAATTAGAAAAATGCTACCAATAAAAATACATAATATAAGTAATTAGCAACAGTAGAAATATTAAGAATGGTAAAGCCAATCAAAAAAAAATGTCATAGCAAATATATCAGAGTGAGGAGAGAGCTTACAATATAAATAATGTTGGGAAACATTTTTGATTATTGGGGTCTTCATTAATAATGCATGCGAAAGTACAGGATACCTTGGGGTGAGAGAACTATGGGAAAGAGAAAGTCCACATTTTGCAATGGAATCTTCCATGTGAGTTTGTTCCTGTGAATTGAGGCAGAAGACACGCACGTAAACAAAATGATTTGGACTAAGCTCCTTTTTAGTTTAGAGCAGAAGCTACCCATCCTCATGTAACCATGCATGGGGATGAAAGGCAAGAATAGAACTAGGTGAAACGTCACACTACAGCTCATGGCTAAAGTTACCTGTATGGACATATGAAGGGGATATGGAAATATGGAATTGAGCATACGTCTAGAGTGGTTTTCCAAACACAGATGCAGAAACAGAGAGAGTCATGGGTGAGTGAAAGAGGAGGGTTAAAAGGAGTTGATGTTGAGTGGCAGATTTAGTGGCCTCAAGAATGACAGAAATCAACAACTGAGTTTCCTGCAGAGCCCAGTACTCACTGGATGGATCAGCATTTCTGAAGAGAGACTGAATTAAATTCTTGTGCCAGCCCCAGTCTTCAAAGGGAAATGCTAAATTATTTGAGCTGGCAGCTATATGCCATTATATCATGAGGCTCACCTCAGGAAAATCTTCATTTGTGGCTTAGTAAAGGGAATAAATAGAATACTAATTAAACTTACATCATTAGAAGTGTGGCAAATACCCATATTGAATGAGAAATTGCTAAAAGGCATATAAAGAGGTGACAATTGCGATACGGTTATTGAAATCAGCTTATAGCAACAAAAGGTTGAGAAACCTAAAAAATATAAAATTTAAAAACAGAAATCCTTCACGGGGTCATAAATCCAATTAAACTACCTATTAGTCCCCCTTTCTCTCTTCTATTCCTTGTCCTACACATCTGTGCAACCAAGATGCCAACCCTGACTAGGACCCTCACCCTTGCGAAACCGTTTCATGACTTTCATCTTCAAAATGTGCTTGTGTGCACCTCTAAATAGTTTGAGAACATATTTCAAACTCATTATAGCAGAGGGGTCTCCTTAATAGTTAGGTTTCTACATAGAACTAGTCCCCTACTCAACCTGCCTCCTGCTTGAATGTTAGATCTGTGATCACAACTGCTGAGAAACTTTAGGTTTTGCTATGCCCTAGAAGGTAAATGCACATTGAAAGCACTTTATTCATTAAAAGAACAGAACTAAATTCAGTCTCCAAAACTGGACTTCCCCCTCCAATGGCTGGTAGGCTGCTGGTTTCCAAGCTGCTGCTGGAGAGAGGGATATTGGAAGAGGACAAGTGAAAAGGCACAAAGCCCACTGTTCCTACCAAGATTCAACGTTTTTCCTTGGATAAACACTTTTCAGATCATTGCAAGCCTTTGGTTAATTTACAGAGTTTTGAAGAGCTTGATTTTGATAAATTATCATTAATATTTCTGTTACGTTTATGGAGGAGTAGATTTAGGGAGGATTCTGGTTGGTATATACAATATTAATTAGATCTTCATTTTCTAGGCAGATATATAATGAGAGTAAAAAGAAGAGATGGAAGAGGAAGAAGTGAAGAAGAAATGGAGATAAGTAGAAGAGAAAAGAGGGAATAAAATTCAACTGATGCTTAAGTGTTTGGCTGGCCTAAAATCAAACATCTACTAATAGGGAAGTGCTCGTACCTACACCTGCATTTCCTAACTCTTAGAACTGTTTCAGTAAATCAAAAAAGAAAAAGTGCAATTACGTTTTTTTAAAATTAAAAGTGGGATGATTTGGCTGGAAAAACTTAGAGAATAGTGCAATTGCCAGTTGCCAGTGGTGGTTAAGATGTGGCTTGGGCCAAATGCAGAGAATCTCATAAACTAACTAGAACAGGGAACAGATCTCAAAATCATGAACACCTCTCGGAGTTCCCTTCCCATGGGGCACGGAGGGCAGAATCACACGATTGCTTATGGCATTCATCATAAGACCATAAACACCAGGAATGTTTGACAAATGCGCTGACCTCTTCCTCTGCTTCATCTGGAAGCGAGCAAAAAATAATATCACTTAGGTAATGTTTTATTTTTCCTTTTGAATCCACTCCCAATTTTTTGATAGATAGACCTGGGTTCATATAGGGAAATTACTTTCCACAAACTTTTCCCTATTAAGCTACTTTAAAGAACAGCTCATAGACTTCGTTTTAGTGAGGAGAAGGAAAAGGATCTGAGACGTTAAGTGATTTCTGCAAGGACCTTATGTTAGTAGTCACAAAGCCATAGTCGGGATTCAGGTCTCCTGATTCCAAGAGCTGATGCCTTTCATATTATCCTATCCTCTTTAATGAGAAAATCATGTTTCTTCCTGGCTATTTTCAGGTGTAGCAGAAAATGCTAAAGTGCCTCTGGGTGAAGAGGGTTCTGCCAAATTCCAAATGATTGAACAGAACTAACAGCTTTTTGAAGAATCGGTAGTGAGATTGACGTTTTAGATTATGTTGGTTAATTATGGCATGGGGCAGCAACTTTTTAGCTGTATTTGCCTGCTTCCAACCCTGAAATTGAAATCGTCTTTATCAGATAATTTTTGAACTGTTTGAAAGCACATTTTCATGGCATTACAGTAGCAGGTATAAGGGAGAGGGGAATGAACAGGGAAGGGGAAAAAGCCAAATCATTCTTCTTTAGTGAGTTATTCATTGTTGCAATCCTTCCTGACAAGTAGCTAAGTTCCTGGGGAACTTAGGAAGAGCATTTATCCATTGACTTCTCCTCCCAGTTGGTCAAGGTCACCACATGGGCATAACATCCATTTATTTCTGGATGTACATGATGAGTGACAAGCAGGTTTCTGTGGGCATATGATGCTGCAAAATCAGAGAAACTCAGGATGGGAAGTAAGACATCCATGGGACAGGGTCCAAGGTAAACCACTAGCAGGTTGCACCTGTGCGAATTGGTTAACAGCTGTGTGGGACTAGTCAGTGCAGCAGTGCTTAGAATAAGAGGTGGGGTGGGGTTAGAGGATAGGATATGGTGCACTAAGGGAGGAAGACAGCTCACTCCTTGCATGTTTCAGTCCCATTTTTGCCTTGTATTAAGTCCGCCCTGTCACAGAATCTTCAGGTTGATGGCCAACCGCAATCGCTGCAAAGACTTCATACAAAGGATTAATGAAGTAAGCTAGAATCCCTACTGTTGCAGCTAGACTTGAGGCAGTAATTGATTTTTATCATCTTCTGTTTCCACCCCAAATTCTAAAATTCTTCATTTCAGCAGGGCTAATTTGTATTCCTGGTGGAATGACCCAGAATTTTATCCCCAAGTATTCTGTGTCCTTGGGTGCCATGCCCTTGTTGGTCAGGATTGCTAACATAAGCCTTTCACTCTTACCACCTGCGTGGAAGCATCAAAAGTCACCCTAGTGGATCTCCGGGATTGTGAGACAAAATCCTCACTGTCCACATGAGGAAGCAGCACAATGGCAGTTACTCTTACCAGTACAATAACACCTCCCTTGCCTTCTGTCCACTGGCATGAGGAGCCCAAAGTCACGATATGATCATCACAGCTTCAAGTTGTGTAGAATGTTTCTTCTCTGCAACCTGATTAAAGTGTTTCTCCATGCTCGCTTTGGCAGCACATGTACTAAAATTGGACCAATACAGAGAAGATAAGCATGGCCCCTGTGCAAGGATGACACACAAATTTGTAAATCATTCTGTATATTTAAAGACTCCCTTGTCAATAAATGGTGCTGGGAAAGTTTGGTAGCCACACATAGAAGACTGAAACGGGATCTACACCTCTTACCTCCCGCAAAAATCAACTCATGATGTGTAACAGACTTGAACTAAGGCATGAAACCGTAAGAATTCTAAAACTAAATGTTGGAAAAACACTCATAGACATCTGCCTATGCAAAGAATTTAAGAAGAAGATCCCCAGAGGCAATCATAGCAACAACAAAAATAAATAAATGGGACCTGATCAAACTAAAACTCTTCTGCACAGCCGAGGACACAATAATTAGAGTGAATACACAACCTACGGAATGGGGGAAAATATATGCATGTTACACATCCAATAAAGGGCTGATAACTAGAATCTACGTAGAACTCAGGAAAATCAGCAAGAAAAAAATCAAACAACCCCATTAAAAAGTGGGCAAAGGACATGAACAGAAACTTTTCAAAAGAAGATAGACTAATGACCAAGAAACATACTAAAAAATGTTCAACATCTCTAGTCATCAGGGAAACGCAAATCAAAACCACAATGAGATATCACTTAACTCCAGTGAGAATGGCTTTTATCAAAAAGTCCCCAAACAACAAATGTTATCATGGATGCAGAGAGATAAGAACACTCATGCACTGCTGGTGGGACTGCAAACTAGCGCAACATCTATGGAAAGTAATATGGAGATACCTCAAAGAACTAAAAGTAGAAATACAATTTGACCCAGTGATTCCCTACTGGACATCTACCCAAAGGAAAAAAAGACATTCTATAAAAAAAATCTGCACTCGAATGTTTATAGCAGCACAATTCACAATTGTAAAGATGTGGAAACAACCCAAGTGCCCATCAATACATGAGTAAATTAATAAGATGTGGTATATGTATTAATATACCATGGATTTCTACTCAGCCATAAAAAAATGGTGAACTACCTCTTGTATTACCCTGGATGGAGCTGGAGCCCATTCTTCTAAGTGAAGTATCACTAGAATGGAAAAACAAACACCATATGTACTCACCATCAAATTGGTACAAATTGATCAACACTTATTTGCACATATGGGAAGTAACATTTACAGGGTGTCGGGCAGATGAGAGGGGGAAAGAGAGAATGGGTAAATTCACACCTAAGGGATGCAGTGCAAGCTGTCTGGGGGATGAGCACACTTGTAGCTCTGATTCGGTGGTGAAAAAGCAATATATGTAACAAAAGCATTTGTACCCCCGTAATATTCTGATTTTTTTTAAAGGTAATAAAATTTAAAAAAATAAATAAATAAAAAACAAAGTGTTTCTCTATCTTTGCTCCAGAAACAGGACTCTCTATTACATCAGAACCTAGGTTTGTGGGCAAAGGGAGAACCAGTGTCATAAGTGCATCATTATGAATGAAGGTGAGAAGGGCGTATTACTTCCATTTCTTGTTTCACAGATTCTAGCTTTTGTTTAGCACATACACTTAGAATATGGCTCCTCGATGCTACTTGTCCTTGAGCTGGTACCTTATCTGCAACTTTAATATGTAATTTCTTACCTAAGGATAAGCTCCAGTAGCTTCAGTTACATAGTTACTGAATATTCCAAGGTCAAGAACTCTCTCTAGCATGGCCCATCTCATGACAGGAGCTGCTTTTCAAACACCAAGTTGTCTTCTGCCACTACAGGCACAGCCTTTTTCTAAAACCCAATAATGGTGCCCTGTAACTCTTATATTGGTGCTTGTCAAGTTCAAATGATGTCCTCATCTATTCCACATGCCACAGCTCCATTGGATCTGAGGTCATATGACTGTAGTGACATGGCAGCTGGCACCGTATCTAGACCTGCTGGAGAGTCTCATGTTCTGGACCCTGCTTAAAACTGCCGGCCTTGTAAGATACCAGATAAGTAAAGCAAAGTGGTATTCTCAAGTGGAGAACATGCTAACTGCAAACCCAGAGGCCCAGTGAGTGCTATGCCTCCTGCTGAGAACAGCAGGTGTGAGAGGCAATGACTCTGTCTTTTACCTTAGACATGATGTCCCAGCGTGTTCCAAACCACTGGGCCCATAACAATCAGCTTATGTGCCAACCCCCAAACTCTTGTTAAGTTTATCTCTCTTTTCCTGACACTACATGTTTTAGGAGAGTATTTAGAGTACTTGTTACTCTACTCATGAGATCCCATTAACATTATATCATCAGTATAGTGGATTAATGGGATGTTCTAGAGATAGCAACAATGCTTGTCTTAATCCTTCGGGATGCTCTAACAACACTGTCATAGACTGGGTGTCTTATAAACAACCAGAATTTATTTCTTTTAGTTCTAGAGTCTGGGAAGTCCAAGATCAAACTGCCAGTAGTTCCAGGATCTGATGTGGGCCTGCTACCTGTCATAGCTGGCATCTTCTCACTGTATCCTCACACAATGGAAAGAGTGACAGGTCCCTCTGGGGCCTCTTTTATAAGAACACTGATATCATTAATGATGGCAGAGTCCAAAGGCTCCATTTTCTAGTAACCTCATACCGGAGATTAGGCTTTGACACCTGAATTTAGAAGGACGTGAACCCTCAGTTTATGGAAATGAACAAGGTCCTTTAGGGCTATATTGTGACATAAAGTAGAAGAATTAGCCATGTCTGGGGACAGTTAGCATAACTGTCCTTTCCACATAAATGAAAACGTCTTTTGTTTCTCCTTACTGATGTATGCTGAGAAAAGTGTTTTCACCAGATTAATAGCTGCATACTAAGTGAGGCTGTGTTAATCTGTTCCGGGAGAAACACCATATTGTGCATGTGCATACAATTGTGGCCACCATTTGGCTAAGTTTACAGTAGGCCACTGCCATTTTCCAGGCATCATCTTTAATTTCAGGGGCCATACAAACTCATCGGATGTGATCTTAATGAGCAACAACACTGAAGCATCCTCTGGAACTCTAGTCTCTAATGGGGGCTTAATCTCCGCAATTCCTGAGGGAAGCATTTGCCGTTACTCCTGGTTTGCTGCCTGTGCTGAGGGGAAGGTGGTGCCGAGGGCCGTTCCAGGGACCTCACTTGGTCCTTACAAGCAACATGGCTCTTGTTCCACAGATCGTGGAACCAAAGCGAGTGTTCTGCCAGGTGCTAAATATATTTGTCCCAATTATACACTTGGAGACAGGGAAATGCTAACAGGGACAATCTGCAGAAAGACTGAGTCCCTTGGGAGATGACTTGGCCTAGAACTCCAATCACAACTGTCTCAGCAGGGCCCTTAGTAGCTGGAGGATTCTGATAGCACTTTAGTTTCTCTGCAGTGATACATCAGAACTCAAAGCCAACAATTCTGAAAAAGCCTGCGTATTCTTTTTTCTCCTGAACAATTCAGTCAGATACACTATCACAGGCTTTTTTTTTTTTTAGAAGGATCTGGGGAATCGTGAACATAAATACTTGTGGTGCATTGCAGAATCCTCCCTTCTGCTCTCCCCTCAGTCCTCCAGTCAGCGGGTTCTGGGCTGAACATTACACCGGGGGCTATGGTTTTCCATGCAGGTTATCTGCCTTCGGGGCAGCAGTTTGTACTCACCCTTTCCCTCCCTCCCTTGCTTTCTCCTTTGTTATACAAGTCAAATACTACCACAGTCAGGTATTGACCTAATTTGCCTCATCGAATGCCATGATCTGTTAAAGGCCTCACGACAGATCCCAGGGGACAAGCCCCTCTCCTAATCTCTCCAGCCTCCCTGTATGTTTTGGCAATTACATCTTGCCTCTGACAGTTAGATGCCATCACTTGGCCTCTGCCATTGCGGAATCCCATCATCTGCATTGATTCCAGGGAGCTCGGGTCCACAGCGGCACCTCCTGCTGTCCGAGAGCCGGCACCAACGCACACACATTCTTGTCTTAGTCGAGGGAGTGTCCTGTCGGCTTGCCTGGAAAACACAGTCATGTGATGGTTTTTCTGGCTTTACATAAATCGATTACCACATTCCCACTTCTGGCTCTCTAAGCCTTCTGACCCTTACCTCCATACTCTGACACTGCAGTCCTGCCGTCTCTGTCACTGTTAGCCACCCTTGTGCCCCAGCTTCAAAGAGCCACCCCCACAGCACATCAGGGCTGTTCTCACCGACCTTTTCAAGATGTTAAACTTCAGGCACTGGCCACTGCTCCCAAGTCCTTACCTGTCCAAATCCATATATTGCAGCCTCCCCTCCTACTCCAGCCCTCTCAGGATCCATTCCCACTCCTCTTCCCCTGATTCCCACTGGTGTCTTATGATGTAAGTGCTAATTGTTTTTTCTTTTTCTGTTGGGGGTTATTTTCTTCTATGCCTTGGGCTATATGTCCCTATGTGCATGGCGCAGAGAACTGACCCTGCTCACCAGCCTGAAGATGATGAGGAAGGTGAAGGAGAACCTTCAGAAGGACAAGCATCATCATGCAAGGCGCTTGCTTCGGTGAAGTCCTTATGGGAACTCACCGAGAAGATAACATTTGAGCAAAGACACAGAAAAGGCGACTGGACAAGCCATAATGAAGTCTGGGCTAAGAGTGACGCAGGTAAAGCCAAGCCGAAGAGCAAAGCAACTGAACAGGCTGCGCCCGACAGCATTGGACGGGGGTGTGGGGCATGGGCAGCGCGCGTGGAGAAGGGTCCGAGAGAAAGAGGGTGGCAGGAGCGAGACGAGAGAACTCACTAATCTACCAGCACTTAATGAGACATTGCCCTAGAACATGCAGGCTGCCTTAACAAACTACCATGAACTGGTGATTTAAAAACAATAGAAATTTATCTCTCACAGTTCTGGAGGCTGGGAAGTGAAGATCAAGGCAGATTTGGTCTCTGGTGAGGACCTGCTTTCCGGCTCATAGACTGCACATTATTGCTGTGTCCTTACGGGGTGGGAGGGGCAAGAGGTCTCTCTCTGGCCTCTGTGGGCACCAGTCTCATTCATGAGGCCTCTGCCTCCATGACCCAGTGACCTCACAAAGGCCCCACCCTCCAACACCATGTCCGTGGGGGTTAGGATTTCAACATATGAATTTAGGGAGACACAAGCATTTAGTCCATTGCAGGCATAATTTATAATTTTCTTCAATTTATAGCTAAGAAAACTCATAGCAAGTTTAAATAGTTTTGCCTTCTGGTGCTCCCCTAGAGACAGCATTGAACCCAAGGAGGACTATTTCTAAAGCATGTGTTCTTAACAACCATGCTGTAGTAGCAAGTAGGGAGAGAAACACAGCAGCCACGTTCCATGTAAGCCGGTGAGTCTGACACCCTCGTGTACACTCTTCGTGCTCTGGTCCCCGGTTCTTATCCTGGATCTTGCTGCAGTGACAGGTGTCAACTCAATTTGCATCAACTGAACTTCATTCCCTCACTCTCTTCCTTGGGGACGCCCCCTCCAGCCCTCTCTGTTCCCCTCCCCTGATGTCTTACTCTGCATGGCATTTGCATGCCATTCATATGATATCATACATGAAATGGACTCACTTGTCTGCTGTCTTTCCAGCTAGGACATCAGCTCTCTAAGGGCGTGCCATTTTGCATCCTGCTGTGTTCCTAGTGCTTAGAGGAGTGCCTGGAGCACAGTAGGCGTGCCATAAATATTTACTAAATGAATTAATGATGAATAAATACCTGCAACCCACTCAAAACAGTATCTGACATGTGCTAATCCCTCAATAAATGGTATTTGTTGTTACTACTACTTGCTGTGTGGGCTCGCTTAAGTACTTAATCTCTCTAATTTTCTGCTTTGACATCTGAAAAATGAAAGAATTATCTGTCCCGTGTGACTAGAGTAAGGGATATGTGAGATACCGTGTGGAAGGCAACCTGCTCAGCGCAGGAAATCAATACGTGGCAGCTTTCATCTTTTTATTATTCCTTTGTCAATTTATTAAGTATTAAATTCTGTATGATAAGTTTGCTTAAACTGAGAGCAAATTGTTCGATTTAATTTAATTGGGGCTGTGCAAATTCACAAATTTTTATTCTTTCAACGTTTCCCTCCTCTGTTTATTATTTATTATTCACTAAATGCAACCATCATGGCTTAGCCTCAAGGTCCTGTTTACAAACGGCACCACATGGAAACCAAACACATTTTCTCACATACGCACACAGGCATCTCAGAACAAGTAGAGATCATTTAATAATGTATGAAAAGTCCCAGGATTATTAAAATAAAGTGAATTATCTTGGAAAACACTCAAGCCAACAGCCTTCTGTCTCCCTGAGGCCAAGAAGCTAGTGAAGCCCAGTGCCCTGTTGGTCATCCGCAGGACCTGGTCGTCACTGGCTCATTTGCATATTACTTATTGTATATTGCTGGCTCATTTGCATATTGCCTTGGCTGTATCACTTTTTAAGGGAAAGAAGTATTTAATTAGACTTGTTTAACTTAAAGGAATGGTTTCCCAGGATTGGTTATGAGTTTCATTTATTTTTATTATAGAAAATAGAATTTTCTTGAATTATTCCAGTTCATGCTCAAAATAAAGCACAACTTCAGATGTCGGTCAACTTTAAGTAAATCTTATCTCGGCCACTTATGAGTAATGCTATGTAACTGAACTCCACACAGCATGGGCCTCAGTTTTGACATATGAAATAAGAATAATAACACTTCACAAGGTCATTGTGAAAATAAAATGAAAGGAAGAGAATATAAAGTTCACAGCCCATACTAGGAATTCAAAAGACATAATGAATGTCATAATCTAACATGTTTTGTTTCTAAAAACTATGTATCCGATGCCTGTGATATACTGGGTACTGCTCCGAGCTCTTTGTATTAGCTCACTGAATCATCACAACACTTTCAAACAAGCCGTTACCATCTTCATTGCACAGCTACTGGCCTGCAGAGACAACTCACAGAACGTGCCCAAAGCCGCAGGTCAACGGGCAAGAATCAGTTCCTGTTCTTCCTCTCAGCACTCACTGACTTGCATCATTCAGTCCTTTTTGCAGCCCACGCAGGAGGTGCGTCAAGAGCAGCATTTGCCAGAGGAGGCCGTGATGTCACAGAGAAGCCAGGTATCTTGTCGCGCCTGCAGGCCATCCCGCTGTGGGTAAGAGATACACTTAAAAGCCAGGTGTTCTGAGTCCAGGGAGAGACTTAACTACTTACTATACCCTACTGCCTGTTTGATCAGTAACCCTAAATGATTAAAGGAAGTAAAAGAAATCCCCTCCTGATGAAGCCCCACTACTTTTAAGCATAATGCAGCTCACTGATTCTGGGTGCATTGGTAACACTGCTGAGGACAGGAGACGGGGCTGAGGCTCTCGGCCTCCTCGTTGCTCAGAGAGCAGCCCCTGTCACGTGCACCACTGTCTCAGCCTCCCGCTGAGAAGAGAAGTCGGTACCCAGTTGCCAAGCAGAGATAAATAGGAACCTAATTGGTTTTATATATTTCAATTGAAATATTTATTCATGTGAAAAAAAATCCTCACTCTATTAAAAGTAATTTGATTTAGAAATGTTTTTCCTTGAAAGAGTTCTTAATAATGACCCCATATTCTATGTAATGAAGGCATAAGGGAAGATATTTCCAATTAAACACTTGAAAACATCTTATTCATAAATTATTTTGCCAAATTTACAGCAATAAATTCCATAGAAGTTAATGTGTGGATTGGGAACACAGTGTCTGTTCACAGTGCGAGAGGGACAGAGAAGCACAGAAACGTAATCGTAATTTCCTTCTGAGAAACCCTTGGGGGATAGGTGGTCTCTGCTAATCTAGGTTTGCTGAGCTAATTGTCCTGCTGAGTGTTTACAAAAATATTCTATCAGTTGCTTTATTTTTCTGTTTAACTGAAGTATGGGCTGGATGTTCATCCTGTGCTTAGACATTACCACATCATGTTTCAACTGCTTTCCACTGTCTCCACTAGAATGTAAACCTCTTGAGGCCAGGAGTTTTGAATAAGTTATTTTTGTGTCCCCCAAATTTTGACTATGCCTGAGAATGATGTAAGGCGAGCTCCCATTTAATAAGTCACAACCACAGAGTTAACCAGGCAGAAACCATGAGCTTCTTAGGTGCCAAGAGGACAAATAAAGAGGAAAGATAAAAATACCAGGAGACATGTTTTCTGCCTACAAGTAACTTAAAGTGGATTTTAATGATTCTCAACCGTTTTTGTCCTTGATTTCTCCAAATGAGATTTGGAGGGACTTTATTTCTACAGTTTGTATTATAAAAAAATATCTATTTATTTTCTAAATATAAGTTCATAGCAAAATATTGAACATGTCATTTGACACTAACCTCACTGCCATATCCCCATGGAATACTTATCTCCTTTGGGGAAAGGTGTTTCCTCCCTACTGGTTGAGAACAGTTTGTATCTGATGTGTAATATACATTCTTACAAACATCTATGCCCAACTGTAGTAAACTGCTATTGAAAGAATGGCTTACTAATTCTGCATTGTTAGTGCACACTGTATATGGGACTGTATGTTTTAGTCATCCAAGTGGTAGTTACATTTGTAGCAAACATTTTATGTGTGCTATTGTCACAGATTAAAATTAACACATCATCGAAACACACAATTTCACATTATTTCAGAGGCTGGGGCAAAGTTAGCAAATTTTCTTTTCCTGTTTTTGTTGCTGTGATTTTCAGCCTTGTAAGGGGGTAACTCCACTTGAAGGTGAGAATGCGAGGATGCCCTCTCCTCAACTGCCCTTTCCAAAGGCACCCACTGCAGTTACTCTGCCTATCAAGAATCTGGAGCAAGTGGTTATGTCTACCTTATCCCAGCTTCATTTTGGTCTTAAAGAATAGAAAGACAAGTAGCCCAGTCTCCAGCTTTGTAAGTCTCATTTGTACCATTTCTTCCATCATGCCTCCCTAATAATCTCTACTTTTTCCCAAATATCTCCCCCCATCTCCCTTGGAAGTCTATTGTCCCATTGCTCCTCTACAAACACATTGCTTTATGGAACAGTTCGTGGTCATTAAAAAAACAAAACAAACGAACAAACAAAACAACAGGGCTGGGCACAGTGGCTCACACTTGTAATTCCAGTAATTTGCGGGGCTGACGCAGGAGGATCACTTCAGGCCAGGAGTCAGAGCCCAGCCTGGACAACATAGCAAGATCTCACCTCTACAAAATAAAAATTTAAAAGATTAGCTGGGTATGGTTGTGTGTTCTTGTAGTCCCAGCTACTCAGGAAGCTGAGGCTGGAGGATAGCTTGAGTCCAGGGGTTTGAGCCTGTGATCTCACCACTGCATTCCAGCCTGGGAGACAAAGCAAGAACCAGACTCTAAAAAAAAATTAAAAAGATGGAATCTTTTCTAATGTGGAGCTCATTCACAATGCTAGCAGTTTTCAGAGACTGGTTGGTCATGTCAGGCATAAAATTTAAGTAGACATAGTGGAATTTGGAAATCACCACTGGAATCGCTGAAAAACCAAATGAAATATTCCAGAACATGTAGTAGGTTCTGGGCAAGTACCTTCATCCAGGCTGCTGCACTCCCCAAGCAGACACATGAGGTGCTGAGCTGTGCTACACTGGTGAGGAAGCAAGGTCCAAGGCTGTGCCCTACCTTCAGGTTACAGGTAGCCTTCCAGAAGGTTACAGCCAACTCAGAGATTTGTGCACAATTCCTGCAGTTTGCTGTGTGGTATATGGTTGTTGTACCATTGCCTCAACCTCAGCATTGAGGCAATCAGAGTGGTTTAGAAATAGGAAAGATTAATAAAGTCTAAATTTTAAAAAATGTACCACTTGCAACCTCAGTGCCCAGAACTTACTGACTCCTTTATGGAACCATGGTGGGGGAAACTGGCTTTGCATACTCTCCATTTACCCCAAAGACCGTACACCATCACTGATTGACCATGGGACGTGGTTCACCTCCTTGTCTCGGAATGTGTCAGGGCAACCTCAGCTTTATATATTTTTTGTCCTTGCGGAATATAGTCCCATGAACGGCAGTTTAGAGAGCACTAATAAAATCTAAAAGACACATGATGGAATGAGTCCTTTGCCACTAGGCCTGGAAATCCTCCCACAACCATCAGATGTGGAAGGAGTCCAGCCACAGAGGTCTTCCAGAGGTTTCTCCAATGTCTAACAGGCTCCACATGTGGCACTTTGAACACCTTCTACCATCAAAACGATGTATGACTCAGGTTTAGTTCTTCAGCTGGGCTTACAAAACTCACGTAGTGACTCATATACTACAAAAAGCACAGTGCCATACAATTTTGAAAGCTCAGCTTACAGCAATGTTTCCCAGGAGAAATGCAGATGAAGCTCTAATTTGAAATACCGGAAAGTTTGGAATGAAATTCGAGGGAAGATGTAAAATGAAGAATCAAGGATATCTGTGACTGTTAAAAGAGTATCTTCTCTTCCTCCTCACCATTTCCAGGGTCAATTTGCTAGCCTAATTGGAAAATATTTTAGGGCCAGAGAAAATGTACAATAGACAAGTTTGATGATAACTATCTCTGTCATTCCCCATTTTCTTCCGCTTAGTCCAGGCTGTAAGACTTTGGTAAGTGTTGGCTCTTGATAATATCTGTATCACTTTGTGTCCCCATGTAATTTAACAGAGAGACAGGTGTTGGGTTCAATTCCTAGACCATTGTAGATGCTCTATAAATATATTATTTTAAATGGAATAGTTTCATGAGATTAAAAAATTATTACCACTTTTTAGGAAATAATATGCATGCAATTCAGGTTATAAGACTAACTTCTCTTTCTTATTAACATAGATGCCTACTATAATATTGAAAAAGTGTCTTTGTAATGGACATATTAATCCATAGGTCACATTAAACATACCTGCCAATGCAATGAATTTCCAAAAATAGAACCTCTCTCCCCACGCCCTTGGTTAGACTGATGGAGCACTTGCCATCACGTCTGTTCAACGTAATCCTGTCTGCCATTGGTCTATGGATGAACATCTGACTCAGGCTGGGCCAATCAGATGGCCAGAAGCCTTGGCCTGGGAAGCTTCATCTACACCTCCTGCTCATAGCACAGAAATACAGAGATATTCCATCACTGCACTTCTGTGTTACGGGCCTGACCTTTTCTTCTTGATTCCAACTTTTACCTCTTGACAAGAGACTTTGTTGGTCCTCCTGGGTGAAGAAGCCAATCACTTCTATAACTAGAATATCTTTAGAGTCTATAATAGAACATTTTGGGAAAAGAGGATTTTTTTTTTTGAGAGACAAACACTAAAGTTTTCAAACTTCTTTTTAGCTTTTTAAATTGATACATAATGATTGTGCATATTTACAGACTTTGTTAGGAAGTTGGATGAGATCTAGTAATGCAGGTTCTGACCAAGGACCAAGTCTTTGGTAATATTTTTTGCCAAATATAATGAACCAAATATTCATAACACAGGGTAAACAAAATGATCTCATTAATGAGGACAGAGGAGTTCAAACAAAAGAAAGCCAGTAGGTAGAAGGTTTCAAGTATGAGTCTGAACAGAAGAGTAAAAGCAGAATTCACACTTCAGAGAGAATTCTGGCTTTGTAGATGTTCTTACATCTGATGCTAGTCTTCTGCTGTCTGGATCAGCATAGCAGAAAGGCACTGAATC
>RJWJ010017590.1:0-32750 GCA_004363605.1 Indri indri | reverse complement strand
AAAAAAAAAAAAAAAAAAAAGACAAAGAAAGTCATTATATGATGATACAGTGATCAAGTCAACAAGAGGATATAATAATCCTGAATATACACGCAAATATGCACCTAACACTGGAGCACCCACTTTTATAAAACAAGTGTAACTAGACCTGAACAAAGAGCTAGACAGCAATACAATAATAGTGGGAGACTGCAACACCCCACTCACAGTACCAGACAGATCTTCGAGACAGAAAGTAAAAAAAAAGAAACACTAGAGTTAAACTAGAGATTAGACCAAATGGACCTAAAAAGAATTCACAGAATGTGCCACCCACAACTGCAGAATACACCTTCGTTTCAACAGCACATGGAGCATTCTCCAAGATAGACCATATGTTAGGCCACTAAACAAGTCTCAATAAATTTTTCAAAAATAAAAATCATATCAAGTATCTTCTCAGACCACAGCAGAACAAAACTTGCAATCAATATCAAGAAGAATTCTTGAAACTATTCAAACATATGGAAATTGAACAACATGCTTTTGAATGATCTTTGGGTCAATGACAAAATTAAGACAGAAATTACAATTGAAAATGTAAAAGCAAGTCTACAGCCATTCCATCCTGAATGCATCTGATCTCATCTAAAAATGTAAAAACAACATACCAAAGCCTCTAGAATACACCAAAAGCAGTGCTAAGAGGGAAATTTATATTGTTAAATGCCTACCTCAAAAAAATACAGATTACAAATTAACAACATCACACCTCAAGGAAGTAGAAAATCAAGAACAAACCAAACCCAAAGCTACCAGAAGAAAACAATAACAAAGATCAGAGCAGAACTAAATGAAATCGAGACCAAAAAAAAAAAATTCCAAAGGCTCAACCAAATGAAAAAGTTGACTCTTTGAAAAGATAAACAAAATTGATAAACCGCTAGCTAGACAAACCAAGAAAAGACAGAGATCCAAATAATCATATTCGGAAAATAAAAAAGAGACATTACAACTGATACAACAGAAATACAAAAGATCACCAGAAATTACTATGAACAATTATACGCTCATAATATAGAAAACCTAGAGGAAATGGATAAATTCCTAGAAACATATAACCTGCCAAGACTGAATCAGGAAGAAACAGAAATCTTGAACAGACCAATAAAGAGTAGTGAAACTGAATCAATAATATAAAAAAAGAAAAACTCTCAGCAAAAAAAAGCCCAGGACCAATGGATTCACAACCAAATCCTACTAAATATACAAGGAAAAACTGGTACCAATCCTCCTAAAACTGCTCCAAAAAATCAAGGAGAAGGGAATCCTCCCAAATTCATTCTACAAAGCCAGTATCACCTTGATACCAAAGTCAGACAAGGACACAACAAAAAAAAAGAAAGAAAGAAAATTACAGACCGATATGCCTGATGAACATAGATACAAAAATCCACAATAAAATATTAGCAAACCAAATCCAACAGCACATCAAAATGATAATACACCATGATCAAGCAGGGTTCTTTTCTGGGATGTAAGGATGGTTCAACATATACAAATCAATAAATATGATTCATGACATAAACAGAATTAAGGACAAAAGCAAATGGTCATCTCAATAAATGTAGAAAAACCATTTGATAAAATCTAGCATCCCTTCATGATAAAAACTCTTAACATACTAGACACAGAAGGAACATATCTCAAAATAATAAAGGCCATGTTTGATAAACCTACAGCTAACATCACACTGAACAGGGAAAGTTGAAAGCAATCCCTCTAAGATCTGGAACAAGACAAGGATACCCACTTTCACCACTGCTATTCAACTTAGTACTAGAAGTCCAAGCCACAGCAACCAGGCCAAAGAAAGAAATAAAAGGCATCCAAATGGAAAAAGAGGAAGTCAAATTATCTCTGCTTACCAAGAATATGATCTTATATTGAGAAAACCCTAAACACTCCTCCAAAAAACTTATATTTGATAAATAAATTCAGTAAAGTTTCAGGACAAAAATATCAACATATAAAACAGCAGCATCTCTATGTATCAATAATGATTAAACTAAGAATCAAATCAATAAGTCAATCCCATTTTCAATAGCCACACACAAAAAAATAAAATACCTAGGAGTATATTTAACCAAGGATGTGAAAGATCTCTACAAAGAATCTACAAAATACCAATAAAAGAAATTGTGGATGATGCAAATGGAAAAACATCCCATGCTCATGAATCAAAAGAATTAATATTATTAAAATAACCATACTGCCCAAAGCAATCTACAGGTTCAATGTAATCCCCATCAAAATACCAATCTCATTTTTCATAGAATTAGAAAAAATAATGCTAAAATTCATATTGAACCAAAAAAGAGCCTGAACAGCCAAAGCAATACTAAGCAAAGAGAATAAAGCTGGAGATATCATGTTACCAGACCTCAAATTATACTATTAATACAAGGATATAGTAAACAAAACAGCATGGTACTAGTATAAAAAGAGACACATAGATCAATGGAACAGAACAGAGAATCCAGAAATAAAGCCACATATCTACAGCCAATTGATCTTTGACAAAGTCAATAAGAACATACACTGAGGAAATGATACCCTTTTCAATAAATGCTGCCGGGAAAATTGAATAGCCATATGCATAAGAATGAAACTAGATCCCTATCCCTCAGCATATATGACAATCAACTCAAAATAAATTAAAAGCTTAAATGTAAGATTTGAAAATATAAAAATACTATAAGAAAACCTATGGAAAACCTTTCTGGGCATTGGTCTAGGCAATGATTTCATGCCTAAGACCTCAAAAGCACAAGCGACAAAAACAAAAATAGATAAATGGGGCTTAATTAAACTAAAAAGCTTCTATACGGAAAAAGAAATTATCAACAGAGTGAACAGACAACCTGCAGAAAGGGAGATCATATTTATAAACTATGCATCTGACAGGGGACGACTAATAACCAGAATTTACAAGGAACTCAAACAACAACAACAAAAAATGAAATAACCCCATTAAAAAGTGGGCAAAGGACGTGAATAGACATCTCTCAAAAGAGACATACCAATGGCCAACAAGCATATGAAGAAATGCTCAACATCACTAATCAACAGAAAAATG
Organism: Indri indri; assembly: GCA_004363605.1. NCBI lineage: Eukaryota > Metazoa > Chordata > Mammalia > Primates > Indriidae > Indri > Indri indri. The sequence goes on along the minus strand of RJWJ010017590.1, from coordinate 29,632 downwards.
CAAATAAAAACCACAATGAGATATCATCTTACACCGGTCGGAATGACTATTATTAAGAAGACACACACACACACACACACACACACACACACACACACATACACACACACACACACATGAATACTATTCAGCCATAAAATCAAATCATGTTTTTTGCAGCAACATGGATGGAACTGGAAGCTATTACCTTAGGTGAAATAACTCAGAAATAGTCAAATACCACATGTCTCACTTACAAGTAGGAGCCAAATAATGTGGATGCACAGACATAGAGAGTGGAACAGACACTGGATGCTCCAAAGGATGGGAGGGTGGGAAGGAAGTGAGGGATGAGAAACTATTTAAGGGGTACAATGTACATTATTTCGGTGACGGATACACTAAAAGCTCAGACTTCATCACTATGCAATATGTCAAAGTAACAGAACTGCACATGTGCCCCTTAAATTTAAACGAATTAAAAAAAAAAACAGAATTTGTGTAATTTTGCAGAATGTAAAATCAGTTCTTCCAAGACGTATAGAGCATCTGGTAACCTGAAGCTGTGCACACTGTGGAACTTCTGTTACTCATCATTAACACTAATAAAAAGAGAAGCAAGTAAGCGAATTTCTGAGATTCCCAAGTATTAATTGAGCATATCTCTAGACTGTGATTTAATACCTTCAAAGGAAGAATGACTGTGGCAATTTTGGAGAGAACTGCCAGAAAATTTAGTAAGTGCTGCAAGAAAGCTTCCAGAGTCAAGTAATCTGTTACAGAGTTGGACACCATAGTAACCCATTTCCTGACCAAAGTATCCAATGTGGGGTCAATTCCTCCCCAAGCCCCAAGATTACATATTGCTAATTTTGTAATGAAATACAGAGCAAAAGTAGAAGTCTTGCCTTCACAAAATCGGAGTTCCTAATGCTGTATAACACTTTCAGCATCATCTACTCTAATATAATGTATAGACATGAAAACATCCCAGAAAGATTGATTTGCTCAAGATCATACACTGAGTTTTAATTAAATATATTTTTCCTCAAACCAAAAGCCATCTATTTAATCTGTTCTGATTTAGCACTTAGTATGAGAAAAAACACAAAACAGTAGCATAAGTTTTATAATTAACAATGTTTTAAGAAAACATCCTAACCAAATAACAAGTGTATCTTTTAGATATACGTATTAGTTTGCTAGAGATGCCATAACAAAATTCTACACAGTGGGCAGCTTCAACAACAAAGATTTATTTTCTCACACTTCTGGAAGCTAGATGTCCGAGATCAAGGTTTTGTTTCTCTTGAGGCATCTCTCCTTGGCTTGCTGTTGGCCACCTTGTCGCTGTGTCCTCACATGGCCTTTCCTCGGGCTGAGTGTATCCCTGATGTCTCTCCTCTTCTTATAAGACTACCAGTAGCACTGGAGTAGGGCCCCACCCCAACAGCCTCATTCCAACTTAGTCTCCTCTTTAAAGACTTTATCTTTAACGATCTTATATGGTTACATTCTGAGGAACTGGGATTGGGACTTCAACACAGAAGTTTTAGAGGAACACAATTCAGCCCATAACTCTCTCTATATATATGAAAGGAAAAAAAATTTCAAAAACTAACATAGAAGGTAAGGGGGGCAGGAGAGGAAGAAAGGGGAGGTTATGAGATGTTCTTCTAGGAATTTAACTAGTTTCCATATAAGTTAAACCATGGATTAAAATGATGAGCTCTTTAAGCGTTACATTCATTTAGGACCACCTATTTTTTTCTTCAAAAAACTTGTAAGACACAAACCATGTGATGAGTTGAATAAAGCAAAATTTAATGGAAAATTACATTCAAAGTCGCCTGACTAGTCCTGTGTGGGTTATGTTCTCATGCATTTTTCATCACCGAGAAGCAGCTTGTGAATGTCACACTTTACCATCACCCTCCTGAGCCCAAGTTTTAAATAGAAATTTTAAAACCTATATTAAACTTCAGTATAAAATGATCTTCAATGGGGAAAATATTGTGTTCACAGTTCCACTGTAAATTATTTAAAATCAGAAAGAGAGGTCTGTGTGTTTGCTTATGTGCTCCTTTAAGAATGAATCCAATAGAAGTTAGAAGAAAAAAAGCAGCAGCAGAAAGTCACCTCTTTACTCCTATTAGGAGATAAACTGCTAATGGGTACTTAGATTAAGTCACCACAAACTTGGCAAGAGATTAGGAAGCCAATATTTTCTCTTCCTGGAAAGGCACAAATAATTTTTCTAAAAATGATATATTTCACTCTTCATAAACTGCTTCATATTAAAGAGTCAATGTAATTGTTTTAAGACAGACCATACTAAACTTACTACTTGAGAAACTGAATTGAGGAAATTAGAAAAATAAGGAAACTTTTTTTTACAAAAACAATCCATTTATTTACAAGAAAAATCAAGTACAAGAAGATGGCTAATGGTATACAGTAGTCTATTTAATTAAATGGATTTGGATGCATTAACTATGATGGTTAAAGTATATTCTATTAACACTGAAATGCCAGAAAATTAATATTTTGCCATATTTGGTAGAAAACAATCAATGTTATTTGCCCTATGAAGCTGATATGTAGACATTGTGGAAATACATTGTATTTCACAGATCAATCATCTGGCTCTATAGGAAGAATCAAACATCTAATTCTTCTGTAAAAATTGTCCTAGTCTATGAAAGAACAAGCCTGTGGAATAGGGTGTGTCTATGAGATAGTCTGAGCTTTGAGAGTTAGATTCTTATAAAGTCAGTCTCCTATTTTAAGTATGCAGAAATAGTTTGATCTGTAATTACTATGCATATAAATAAGGAATCCAAATGCCATGTCTTTAAAGAAACCAATAATAAAATCCTTCCTATCAAATGAGCAAAAACTAAGAATAATTCAGAAGGCGAGATCTTATTTTGTTTGGTAATTAAAGTCCAGGCCTTTCGTTTGTCTTTTTTTTCCTTTCAGCTTTATTAAATCATCACATTTAAATAAAGATTCTGGATCAAACTAAGATGTATTCAACCTTAAACATTATCTTTGGCTCTTTGATGTCAGGTGTGTGGATGGATGAGAAACAGCTTAATGGGACAACTATTCTCAGCTTATCACTTCCCTACTTAGAGTGCAGGCTTGAGATATCACTTTAGAGACTTAGAAATACAGAGGGCTAATCAGCAATTGCTAACAGGCACTAACTGCATGGAGATATGGAATTTAATGAGATAAAGTTAATACATTTTTTTAAAATAGAATAAAGGTACAGAGAAGTGTCAATTGTCTGGACCAGTGGAGGGGAACATTGGCATGGATAATGAAAAGTGCAGATAATGTTCCAGCTGAACAGTGTTTGCCACCCTGCCATGAAGAAAGTGTTCCTGGCCCTGGCCTCGTTCATTGTTTGCATAGTAATAATAACAATATCCACTGATTGCTATGTGCCCAGCTTTGAGCTTATCGCTGTACTTATATTCCCTGGATTTAATCCCTATAATACCACCATGAGGTTGGTTCCATTACTATCCTTATTTGAACTTGAAGAAATTAAAGACTGGAGAACTAAAGTAACTCATCTAAAATCCTACAGCTACCAGCAGAACTAGAATTCAAACCAACTTGATCCTAACTGAGAACCCATTTTCTTTACCTCTACTATATTGGTGGAATATTCCTATGGACTCCTAAGTCCCACCTAAATGGAGGAAATATTAATCATGATTCAGTCTGCCTTCTACTAAAACCCCACTCCTAGAGGTAGGGATGCGTTTTTGAACTGCCTTTTTATAAAGTGCATAAGTATACCTCAATGTTCATTATAATGATACCATGATATCTAAGAAGAATGCCTATAGTTTCACACCGACTTCACTGAAAATTGATTTTTACCCTCACACATAACCCCTTGCTTAAGATTGTTGAAAACCCTCTGAATTATAGGAAAATAATAATTAAGAATCCCTGCTCTACTACACTGTACTGTAATTAAGAGAGTGGGTGTGAGGATGAAGGAGGAAGGATTCAATCAGAATTACATGATCCTGTTAAACAAGGATTTAAACTCAAACCTGCCTGGTCTAATTTTTCTTCTGCCTTTGATCTCCAGAACTGGCTTTATCACCCACATTGATAGGTCTAGTACAGCCACAGTAAGGTCATCCATAGTTGACAGGTAACTTGGTTACAAACCAGATCTAGGTGATGGACAGACAGATGGACCCAAACACCACACATGGAAACAACCTGACAAAGGGGCTTGGTTCTATCTGGGAATTTTCTACTCCCCAAAGGAGACAAAAAGATGAAACAACCCCCTCCCCAAAAACGAGGATCTGAGAACTGAACTTGAACTCTCATTTGCAAGCTTATACCCTCCTCCTCTCACTGCAGATTAGGCCTGTCGATCATGAGATGTAAATTTTTATGATGACGGAAAGAAGTAAATATGGAGCCATTTGTGGAATGTATAGAGAATCTTTAGCTAAATATGAATTTCTGAAAATATGTTCTCTTTAACCTCAGCTTATAATGGCTCAACTCAATAAAATCTCTTCTAAATTGGGCCAGCAAGACAGGCAGTCGCCTATTGCACTCCCGATAGTTGTAGCTATTGAAGAGCACTGCCAGGTTGGGGGAGGTGGTAGGAAAAGGAGAGGGAAGGTTCCCATTGTGTCAATGACAGTATTAAACACTACCAGGGACTAGTCCTGGGAAAAGCAGACACTCAAAAATGTCTAAAACAAATAAACAAAATCTGTCAAACACCCCCCTGAAATATACCAGTTTAAATAAAATCACATTCTTTACTTTCTGGCTGAATTTCAAAGTGCCCTATCTGGGAAAATCAGCAAGTATAGACTAGCATGACAGCCAGGGTACTCCTTGTTCCTTGATTTCAGTCCTGGCTCCTAAAACATACAATGGCCGGTATGCGATCAGCGTATCGATATATATATAGCTGGGAAGACGCGGTATTTTAAAATGGTTTCTACCACTGTGTTTCCAAGAAACAATACTTTCCTCCTTAAAACAGTGGTTGCAATGCCACACTTGTATCACTTTCTCCTTCCCTCTCAACTATACTGTCAGAGCCTATTCAAGATCACTAACACATAAAATAAAGTTATGACATTAATCCTGGTGACTCTTAGGTAAAAGGACTCCTCCTTTGATGTTTATCAGGCATTGTTACATCCTCTACACACACATCTGTAAGAATAATGCTTTCCCATGTTGTCCACAGCTATGAAATGATCAAACCTGCACACTATTGCAGGGGATGTAAAATGGTGTTACACAAGAAGTGTAACTATCTCCATTTTCTGCCCAATTGGGAATCCAGTGGAAATTAATCATTCCACAAAACAAAAAGTGTAATAAAATACCCTTTCCTATCACAATCCTATCACAACAGGGGAGACAACAAAAAGACAGCAGGCAGAAAGAAGTCAGAAAAAAACCCAGAATATTGGAGCACTCTGCTAAAAGAGAAAAAGAAACCTTTTCCAGCTTAATAAGGAAAAAGCAAAGACATTTTTCGAGGACACACTGAAGGGAAGCAAAAACTCCTAAAATGAAAAGAAAGCAAAGCAGTTCCCACACAAAGTAATATAAGTGCCATAATATTAAAAAAAAAAGGAAGTCATCCCAGGGTGAACCAGGAAAGGGTAAAGCCCAATATGAAACTCAGAAAAGAGGATCTAAAGAAAGTTAACAATAAAATAAAAGAGAAACAGGAAGGTTTCAGGTCAACTTAATGGCTTGGACACGTCTATTTATCTCTCCCTCTCACCAATCCATACTAAAATGATAATAAAGTTACAACCAATGACAGCAAACAGCATGAGTAAGGAGAACACTGCAGACAAAATACAAACAAAAATTTGAAAACAGGAGATAAGTGGATCAGAGGTCATTGACTAGGATGGGTAAAAAAAAAACCTTGATACCTAAATGACCAAAAGTATACGCCAGTAAGAAGTAAGTCGATTCACACATCAGAATTCCAGAAACACTCAAAAATTGGAGACTGAGGTTCACAGTGAGGCTAAAAATGAAATGATTAGTTAGAGTGGGTTTAAGGAGGAGATCTGTTCCCCTAGACTCTTCGAGCCAGGTGTGTAGCCCTCCGCATTCCCAGCAGAGGTTTATTCTCTGAAGAGGTCGAATCAGAGAATTCAACTAGAACTGGGACATTAGACACGGATATCAGGGTGAATGAAAACATATAACAAAACGTCTGCACAGAGAACTGAAAGGCCCTCAGTTTCTTCTTGATCATCTCCGAATAATGGAAGCTTAGTTTATATGTCCAAAAAAATAGAGTAAATCCATGTTGGGGGAACTACCAAGCCAAGAAAAAAAAAAAAATCAAGATGCAGTGACATTTGAGAGTACTCCTATGAAATAACTAGCTCTTCACCAGTAGTCCCTATGCTGAAGCTCACCAGTTGAAAAGCCATCCAGGCACAGAGAGCTTCCAATCAACTTTTTAGTACATAACTCATAATATGAATTGAGAGCCAATGGTTCTCTCCAACAAGCATGACATATATCCACCAAAAATCTCAACAGGCAAGGCAGAGACAAAACAAACAAAAACAAGGAACTCAAAGGAAACTCAGAGATAATTTAGACAGTATATAAAAGAAAAAAAAATTTTTTTTCCCAAAACTACATTTAGTATCCTCAGAAACATATGAAGTGATATGTTATTGATTAAAAAAGAACAGGATGATTTTTTTTAAAAAGAACATTCAAAGAATAAGAAAGAGCTTGTGGAAATAAATGTTAGCGTAATTAAAAATGTAACTGAAGGGGTAGAAATTAAAGTCTAAAATACACCCAGAAAGCAGAAAAAAAGGTTTTAAATAATAGGGGAAAGATAAGGAAATTAGAAGATCAATATAATAATGCCAACATCCATCTAATAAAAATATTTTTTAAAGAGAAGATTAAAAGTAAAAATTAAATAATAAAAGAATATTTGCTGAAACTGAAAGAAATTAGTTTCAAAACTGAGAAGACCCACTGAATATCAAGAAACAGGTCCACACCAGGGATAGAAAGTCCTAGAAGATTACATAAAGAAAAAAAAAAATAAACAATGAATTGGGAATCAGAATAGTCTAGGGTTTTCAATTACAATATAGGAACCTGGAAAACAACAACACAAGGCCTTCAAAATTCTAAAAAAAAATTATTTTCTAAACTAGAATCATATACCCAGCCAGATTATTAATCAAGTAATCAATTATGAATAAAAACCATAGTCATATGTGCAAACCCCCCATCACCCTTTCTCAAGGAGCTACTGGAGAATATGCTTCTACAAAACAATGAAATAAGCCAAGAATAAGAAAGACCTGTGACCCAGAGAATAAGCAACAAAAAAAGAAGGTAAATAAAATTCTCAGGAAGATACTGAATGGAAGCGTTATGACTATAGGCTTGAAGATGAACCAATCCAGATTAATTTAGGACTGTGGAGAACTACAAGAGCAATCTTGGGCAGAGAAAACTGATAGATTACCTGATTCTGATTTGTTTTAGAGGAGTTTTATAGTTTTGTCACGTATTAATAGTTCTAGGCCTCAATTTATAATTAAAATTATATTTATTATAGTAATCATGAACAAATGAAGAGGAGGCAATTTCAACTAGGAAAATCATAAAAAGTTGTGCAAGAAAGGAAATTTCATCATAGTACACTATGTGGCTTCACTATCAACACTATTTACACTATCATAAGATTATAAATATTGTATATTAATTTAAGCCAAAAAGTAGAAAAAATGCATTTGGGAATAGATATACAACACAGAAAATTCTCTCTTGATGTGTTTCTTTGTATCTGGTAAATCATAGCTAAAGTCTATGTCCCTCCAACACTTCCTTCTGGACATTGTCTTTCCTTTGGCTCTGTGGAATCTGCTCTGCACAGAATTCTACTCCAGCATTTTCTATTCAGTATAGGGCTTTGTTCTGGAAAGGTACTTCAGTTTGTCATTTTAGAGCAATCACAGGAGGAAGACTAGCCAACTACTCCCTGGCAAACTGGAATAATACAAGTGAACAAATTTTGACATTTATTCCAATATGAAATTTTTTGTGAATTTGCATATTTCATAACTATCCTTGCCGCCCACACGGTAAAGTTCAATAACCTCTCCAAGGGTCTGCAATAAAAGGATTTTTAATTATAAACTCCTCTAATGAGAGACAATTAAAAAACATGATTTTTCCAAAAATAGGTTGAATCATTTCATTCATTTGCTTCCTAGGTGCTTATGAATAAGGAGTCCATATATAGCTTTCTCTTTCTCTCTTTCTTCTAAAACATTAAACCACCCTGGGAGAGAATGCATAATAACACACTGATAAAGCCACTTGCTGTCTTCCAGCACAGCATGCGACTATTACAAGAAGGATATTCCTTCTGTTCACCCCCATGATAAACAAGAAGCCTGCACTTACCGAGCTGGGGCTGGAGTGCCGCCTAACTTTAGGAGACTCTTTGCCAGCAGAGGAGCTCTTAAAGTTAATGCAAGCATTGTTCTCAGAATGCACCCTCTTTACTTGATTAGCTGGTTTCTCAAATGGGTCAAAAGTGCTCTGTGTCCTCTGAACTCTGACTTTTTTATCCTCAGGAATTGTGTCCAGGGGTTTGATCACTGAGTCCATTCCCTGGCAGTTCCGTGTAGACATCTTTGTGACACATATCTGGGGAAAAAAAAAAAATTAAATTAAATTCAGAACTCTCCACTGAAACTTTAATATCACTAAACATGCTGATTTATTACTCTAGAAAGTGTTCCAATTTCAATATCGGGAAATACCCAAAAAGCCCACATTCTAAAAGCTACATCGGCTTAAATCGCAGTATAAAAAATTCCTCATAATCATTCTGCTTATACTTGCTTAGAGCTTACACTAAAAAGTCTATCTCTAAAATAGGAGACTTTGGGCCTAAACTGCTAGTACACAGGTTCTTGACCTGTGTCACGTGTTTTACCATCTGACTGCAAGTGGACTATTTCTCATCAAGAGGTTGGATAACTTGCCTTAATTTAAAAAGAAACAAAACAAAAAACAGTTGGGCTGAATCAGATGGGAACTTTAACTGATGGGTCATCATGGAAGCAGCTAACACAGCTAGAGGAAAAAGGCACTATGTTGTTTAAAAGTTTTATGCCTGAATATACATGTTTAAAATCTGTCCCCATTTTGATTTTATCTCCAAATTGGAATGGAGCTAAAAGTTAAAGGCACTGAAGAACTGAGGACAATAGTGGTGTTTTTTTAATTCCAAAGCTAATGGATAAAAAGGAATAATACTGTAAAAGAAAAACACTCATTTCAAAATTTTGTTACATCACTCCCCTAGACCTCTACTTCCTGCCCTTCCCTTCCCTTCCCTTCTTCACTCATTCTCTTCCTGCACAGCCTGCCTCACTCACATTTTATTTTAGTCTCTGACTTTTGCTCCTCGTTTTCTACTTTGTATTCTAACCCTTTCTTTCATTCTCCCTATACTCTGGAGACTTTGTTGTCCTTATTTAATAACTTTATGGCCTCCAGCTTGTCTGTAAAGCTAGACAACTTTATTATTCTCTCTAAAGAAAAAGATAACTCTAAATAAAATTGCTTTTAGAATTTCTTTTCTTCTTGTATATATTTCTTTTCCTCTTCTACATGCCATCAAAAGCAGAGAAACAGAAGATATTTATGAAAAAGCCTACATTATCACAGTAAAAATATAAAGTTTTTGAGTATGTATTTTCGATCTGTTATTGGTTGAATCTGTGGATGCAGAACCCACAAGACATGGAGGGCTGACTATAATATGCACAGGATGATTCCACGTGGGGAATATATGTATCTATGCATATGGATAGATATGAGTAGATACAGATACACACACAGACACAGATACAGATACGGATATTTGTATATGTGGTATGAGCACAGTGAAAAGTTCAGAAGGAAACACAACAAACTGTTCACATCCAGATACCTGGAATTTAATGGGTAAAGGGTGAGATTAGCAATTTTTTGCACACCCTGTATTTTGTGAATTGTATAATGAAGACACTGGCTTATGCAATATTTTTAAAGCCACTAATAAAGTAGGAAAGTATATATAATCAAACTAAGCTCTCTCCAGTTTTTGAAACAAAAAAGCTTTTAATTAAATAGTGAGCATCAACTCTGTTCTAAGAGTATGTCTCAACTACTAATTAAGTCAAATAGGAAGAATACCGTCATACTTTTTAGCACACCACAAAACTACTGAAGATGATTTTTATAGACTCAGGGCAGAATCCTCTACTCCTGATCAAAAAGCAACAACTTATCACAAGTAGGTTAGATGCACACAATATTTTTAAGGGCTTATGCATTCTTTTTTTCTTTTTTTTTTTTTTTCTTTTTTTTTTTTAGAGGTGAGGCCTAGCTCTGTCATCCAGGCTGGAGTGCAGTGGTACAATCATAGCTCACTGCAGCCTCAAACTCCTAGACTCAATCAGTCCTCCCGCCTCAGCCTCCCAAGTAGCTGGGACTACAGGCATGTGCCACCATGCTCAGCTAGAATTTTTTTGTTGAGACAGGGGTCTCACTATGTTGCCCGGCTGGTCTCAAACTCCTGACCTCAAACAATCCTCCCACCTTGTCCTCCACAAAGTACTGGGATTACAGGCCTGAGTCACCACATCAGCTATATGTTCTTAAAGATGTAAAAGCAGTAGATAAGAAACCACCCACATCACTGAGGCAAGTAAATTATAAACGCATGGGCCCCAGAAGTAAACAAACACCAAGCACCAGAAATTTGAAGAAAAGTACACAAGCACCCATGGAAATCAAATTGTTTAAAACCAATAGAAAAAACAAAAGGTGAAATACTTGACAACTAAATAATACAAAAAGGCAATTAGAAGGCATCTTGGACTAAATGAAAATAATAATATAAAATATGAAAATGGTGAGATGCAGCTAAGGCAGTACATTAGTCATAGGAAAATTTATAACACTAAATGCACACAGAAAAGAAGAAAGGTCTCAAAGCAATAACCTCAGCTTCCACCTTAAAATACTAAAATAAAAAAAAAAGCAAAGAAAACCCTAAAGTAAGCGGAAGACTGAAATAGTAAATAAATATCAGAGTGGAAACAAATGAAATAAAAAACAGAAAACAATAAAGAAAACCAATAAAACCAAAAGCTGGTTTTCAGAGACTATAAATAAATAAATAAATAAATAAACAAACCTCCAGCCAAACTGATAAGGAAAAAAAGGCTGAAAATATACATTGCCAATATCACTATCAGGAGTGGGAGCGGTGACATCACTACAGGCTTTCTACAAATTTTATCAACAAAGTTATGCCAATAAATTCAGCAACTTAGATGAAACAAATTCCTTGAAAGAAAAAAAACCCACTCATCAAAGCTTACTCAAGAAGAAATAAATAACCTAAATAGGCCTGTATCTATTAAAGAAATGGAATTTGTGGTCAAAAACCTTACCACAAATACAATGCCAGGGGTAGCACCACTGGTGGAAGTAAATCAAACATTTAAGGAAGAAAGAGCATGAATTCTACAGAAACTCTTCCAAAATATCAATAAAGAGGAAATACTGCCCAACTCATTCTATGAGGCCAACATCATTACAACACCAAAACCACATAAAAAACATTACAAGAAAACTACAGATCAATTTCTCTCATGAACATAGATGCAAAAAATTATTGGTACATTTTTAACAACTTGAATTCAATAATATTAATATATAAAAAAGACAATAAATCATGACAATGTAGTATTAATCCCAGGAATGCAAGGTTGGCTTAAGATTCAAAAATGTGTAATTCACCATTTTAATAAACAATGGTAGACAGTCTAATTGTGTTTCCCACTGACACCCAATTCTAGGTATTCACATTCTTGAGTGTGAGCTGCATTTGTTGACTTGTGTCTAATAAATAGAATATGGCAGAAATCATGGGATACCACTTCTGAGAAAACATTATAAGATTGTTTCTTCTATATTGGTGCTCTCTTCCTCACATTTCCTCTCACTAGCTGTGGGAAAAGCCAGCTGTGAGGCAGCCTGCGGAGACGCACATGTGCAGAAGGACTAAGCCCTGCAAACAACCACATGAGTCAAGCCTTCAAGACCAACCACAGTCCCAGCCTACAGCATGAGACCAACCTCATGAGAGACCCTGAGCCAGAGACAGCCAGCTAAGGAACATCTGTATTAGAGAGCCACAAAAATGGTGAAAGAAAATAAGTTTTTTATTTTAAAATGTTAAGTTATGGGACAATTTGTCATGCAGCAATAGATAATACACAGAATTTTTTAAAAAATCATGATGATCATCTCAATAGACTCAGAAAAAGCATTTGACAAATTCAGCATCCATTCATGATAAAAACTCTCAACAAACTAAAAACAGAACAAAACTTCTCAACCTGATAAAGGGCATCTACAAAAAAATTCTAGTTAACATCATACAGGAATAAGTCAAGGTTGTCTGTCCACTTTCACCACTTCGATTCAGCACTGTATGATAAATTCTAGACAATGCAATAAAGCAAGAAAAATAAATAAAGTCATCCACATTGGAAAGAAAGAAAGAAAACAGATTCTATTCACAGAAATGATGTATAAAGTCCAATGAAATCTAGTTTTTTAAAAATCCATTAGAATTATTAAGTGATTTTTTTAATAAAGGGTGCAAGATACAAGAACAATATACAAAAATCATTTGTGTTTCTGAATACCAGCAACAACAATCAGAAATTTGAATTTTAAAAAACACTATAATAGCATCAAACAATATAGAACATTTAGTGATAAATATGACAAAACATGTGCAAGAACTGTACACAGAAACTATAAAGCATGGCTGAGAGAAGCAAAAACTAAGAGGAAGGCACAAAAGAGAAAGACTAATCATGGGTCTTGAAATTTACTGTGACACTTTCAGGAAGAAGCTAACCTCTGTGTTTCGGCCATCCAATATTAGTAGTTTCTTACTTAACTTAAAAAGAGATATATATACGTAAATCAAGCAAGGCAATAAATGTATATAAAATGATAAAAGCAGGGGTTTACTTGATACATGGATAATGGGAAAATGGTAGCTTGTTTGAACTCCATCCTTATTGTTGAAAGTCAGTACTTTCATAAACATAAACCACACAAAACATCTCTTAGTTCTGCCAGTGTGAATATGGAGCTAATTTTGATACTACATTCTATTTTCCATTCAAGGTCTTTAAACTGTATTAGTAAATTAAGACTTTACCAGATAGAAAACTCCATTTTTTTCCTAACTTAAAATATATGGGGAAAAATTCACAATGAAGTATAACTTTGTAGTATATGTACACCAAACAGCCACAGAAGAAAAAATAATTAGCACGAGTGAAATAACAAGTATCACATCACCAGATGAAAGAAAAGCAGTAAGGGCACCATCAAAGCTAAAAGAATGAACTTAATTCTTACCCAGTTCATAAAATAATATAAACTCATATTAAGCCTTTCATTTCCTGCCCTTCATGCTACCAGTTCTGGCAAAACAAAGGCTCACAAAGTCATTTGTTGGCTTCAGGAGAGAGAGGAACTACAACTGGAAATTTTGACAATTCTGAATTCATACAATTTAAGCAAAAGAAATTGTTACAGAGTCAATTAAAGGCTTATTTCCATCATTTTGCCTTAAGGGCCTTAATTAATATGTCCTGAGTCAGGCAGCCTTTCATTTAATGGATCTGACTATGGCACACTTGATAAATGTAAAAATCAGGGAACACTATCCACCTGTGGAAAACCAACTTCTCTAAAGCATTCTACCATTGTGACAGAAGAGTGGCAGCCTTGTCCCAACTGTTAAAAGGAAAAAATATATAAACAAAATTTGTAAACCTAAAATATTTCCCACAAGCATCCTTAAACGCCTCGTGTTTATCATTCTTGCCATCTACTAGCAAATGACAAAATACAAGCAGACAACAATCAACATAAAACAAACTTCTTAAAAACAGTGTACTTTTATGGACACATGCCTATGGTTGTGATGTTGCTACATTCAAAAACATATTTCTTGCTAGTTAGTTTCTAGTTCAGATATTAATTTTAAAATATATCAATATTCCATGGTGGTTTGCAGAGTATCATGTTTTCCAGGCACCCCTCCAGAATACATTTGAGACTCAACATCTTCTTATCTAGTTCCATGCAAACAAGGACGGTGTCTGTGTTATTACACCCTTTTCCTACAAGGCCTTGCTCAGTGCCTGGCCCTCAGTAAAGTTAATAAGGTTTTGTTGAATTAATAAATCAGATTTTAAAAGATTCATTCAAATAAGTACCCTTCATACTTTCTTACCAAAAGAGCCGAAGCTCTGAGACATTTATTGTCTGAAAGCTATTGTCAAAAAACAATTTTGAAACAAATAATACACATATATTCATAAAGTGCTATCAACAAGATTTTTTAACTGTAAGCTCATTGTGAAATCCTAAAATGATATACCCAATGTCCCTCGCCTTTGAATCAACTCCCCCGCTTTGAGTGTGGCTATGATGAGCTACCCTATAATTATGTTATGTCATATGGCACATGGGAGATTACCCTGAGTGGACTAACCAGGTGAGCCCTTCAAAAGCAGAGCACTTTCACAAGCTAGTGGCAGAAGAGAAAGTGAGAGAGATGTGATCTGGCTAGCCTGTAAAAAAGCAAATGTTCATGCTATGAAATGTCTGCAGGGACCATATGGCACAGAACTCCTGGGCAGCATTTAAGAGCTGAGAGTGGCCTCTGCCTGACAATTAGTAGAAAAATGGAGACCACTGTCCTACAAGCACAAGAAAACGAGTTCTTCCCAAAGCTAGTGAGCTTGTAAGAGTTCCCTAAGGCTGAGATGAGAACAGCAGCCTCAGCCAACACCCTAACTTCAGCCCAGGGAGATCTTAGGTAAAGAAACCAGATATGTCACGCCCAGACATCTAACCTACAGAAACTGCGAGATAGTAAACCAGTAAGTTTGTGGTATGGGTGACACAGCAATACAAAATGAATATACTCATTTTACTGAAACTGCTTGAAGTACGTTGACATTTGAACAGAATATTCTTAGGAACACTGTTGCAGATACCACTTTCCAAATGTGATATACTGTATTAGATCCAGGAGAAAACAAGCAATGATTCTCATGACTAGTATCAATATATGACCATGTACTGAGACTTTTCTGCACAATGTGACTTCATTAATATTGTAAAGCTTATTAACAAGTTTTCCACGTAATGAAGTTTATGCACAATTTATGCTGGGTCTCCGTTCCACACGGGTTCATGTGAATAATACTGGTATCAACACCTGCTTTGTTTACGTGTCTTCATCCAGGAAAGTAATCTATACTTGAGTTTTCCACATAAGCAAGGTAACTGTTCTGGAAACATTTTAAGTTTCCAATATTTGGGACAAACTACTTAAACGTGATCTGGCCATCCCTGTTAACCACAAACATAACAGAAAGCAGAATCCAGGCCCTTCATAAAGATATGGGAAATCAGCCCTGTGGAGCTCACAAGCTTGTCCGGCAGTTCACCCTGCAAACCCTGAATAGAAAAATGAGGGGTTGATTTAAAGAAGGACCCAGACAAGGTGAAATAAGAATAGTGCTCATTCCCTGTAGAAAGTTGTAATTTCTGGCAGCCTTCAGAATAAAATTACTGGAGTGCCCAGGGTGCATGAAGAGAAAAGTGAGAGAAACATGAAGAGAAAAGTGTCCCCCAGTACCCAGGTCTTCAGCCAAATGCTTTCATCAACCGTCCGCAATCTAAATAAACACTTCCCCTCCCCAAATAGAATTTGTCTTTCTGCCACAACAAAATGCTTATGATCAGTGCAGTAGAAAGTCTTAGTAAAAGATAGAACATCATATACAAGAAAACTCAGGGGCAGAAGCATATGTCGAATTGTAAAAAAAAAAAAAAAAAAAAAAAAAAAAAAAAAAAAAAAAAAAAAAAAAAAGGCAGTAAAAACCCAACCCTCAAAAAGGCAGACTTTTCCAACCACCAAATGATAGCCCTTTTATCCACTAACTTTCATGTGCACCTCAGGTGCCCAGATTTTGGCCTGTGCTCCAGTTCTCCACTAAGAAAAAGAAGAAATCCTGGGCTATTACCAGAAAATTAAGATCCTTTCAAAACTGTCAGGGACAATGCTAGAAGGACAATGGAATCTGCCTAAAGCAGCTCCCACTGGCCAAACTGTGATTATTTGAGCATCAGAAGGAAAAATACAGTTAAATGAAACAAGTTGAGTTGCTGAAAGATCAATTAGTTCGTTGTGATTTCAAAAGAGAAAAGTTACTATGAAGGGCAAATGGCAGTTACAATACAAAAGGATAAATAAATTAGGATATGGTGGGTTTTAATACATAGAACTGTGAGTACACCAAGCAGTGCTAAAAAAAAAGTAGGAAGTGTTCCAAGAATAGAAATGGCTGATCAGGGCCTGTGGGGAGAGGGTCTAGGTAGCAGGAGTGTAGAAAAAGGAGTAACACGGTACATTTCCAGGATAACAGACTAGGTGGATATAATACCATAATAGGATACAGATATAGGTAGATGACAGTGCCTAAGCAATGTTTTACAAAGTATACATCTGGTGGAGAGACACAGATTACAACGAAAACCTTCGTGAACCAATGTGAAAAGCAATTTTCTGAAAATAACTTAAATAGTAATAACATAAATGCAATTAAACCCTTAAAAAGAAAACTCAGCTTGACTGCCAACCTGTGCCTCAGATGTGAATCACTAATTTGGAAAAAGCAACCAAGAGCCCAACAGCCAACAATTCAGACGATGTGACCTGGGTTTTCTGAGAAGGTATCATTCTAGTTGTGGCCCTATAAAGATTACAAAACCCCAAGAAGACACAGAAAATATTGCTGAACCTCCTGTAAGGACTTTAAATACGGAGATCTATACACAACCCTAGGAAGGTATAAAAAGGAACACAGAAATACTAATGAAATTAATTAAACCCACAGTGTCGCTGTTTTAAAAGACAGTAAATGTAAGTGCAGTAATAATTGGCAATAATTATATTTGTGCATGTTTTCTGTTTAAAAGTGTCTGAAATAGGTTAAAATAGTAGTACATAAAATTAAGGAACTTAATTAAGTCGATAATCAATGCTTAAATAGAAAGAGACAAACTGGTTTCCAAATTACATTTAGTAGCTACATGTATTTGTAAGGATGTGGGCACTTGGCCAAATACAAAGGCCAAGAGCTGTGAATGTTCTAGGCATAGGAGTCCCTCTGACATTCACACAACATCAGCTTTCACTGTCCTTTACACATACGCCCCATTAGTGCCCGTCTGAAAAACCTTCCTCCCACACCAAGCCACGTCTCAAAAGTTACCTTTGCCCAGGAGCCCTGGATTAAATCCCACCCACCCAGACTAATCCTTTATAAAGAATTCATCTCAGTTGACTGTGCATTTAGTCAGCTCCAGTATTCTGAATGCTTTGGATTATAATTATTCTTCTTGTGATACTTACATCTCAACAACCTGATTGTCTCCTCCACAGGGCAAAGACTGTGTCTTATATTCATTTTATAGCACCCAAGAGTACCTTTCCTACCAAATCTCCTCTTGAAGAGCCTAGTGAAGGTTTGCTGACTAACTCGTGGAAAATATGGGACTTCCACAAGTTAAAAGTGGTTTTGTCAAATCATGGGGCCAGAAGAAAACAAGTTTGGCACCTCTGCGCCCAAGGCCAGTCGCAGTAGATAGCTGTGCTCTCAGTACTGTGTGAAAACAACATTCCAGTATTAATGGAAATAAAGAATATGTTTTCTCTATGACTGCATTTTTTCACACTGTTGTTCCATTTAGAAACTGAAGTGGCAAAATTCATGTAAGCAGGGATTCTCATGGTGTCTGAAAGCAGATAGAAAAAAGAAATCATCACAAATATCAAAATAAACTTGCTCTTTCATTTTTGTCCAGTAAATTCAATAGAACCTAGAATTTCAAACTAGCTTAGAGATACACCCACACATAGGATATTCATCTGAATCAATTAATTTGGTCCACTCATTATTAACAGGGGTGTGTTCATTCTCTGGCGGACTCAAAGCTCGGTAAAAATGGTTAGAAATTCAAATGGTGTTAGAGGCTCCAAAAGTCACAGTTTGACCTATGGTTTTAGCTTAGAGCTACGTAAAATCCAAACAACTGTCCACTGAACTCACAGCAGTGGATCCGAAAGAGCACAACTTAATTCGGTTAAGGTTGGCATTCATTTCAAGTGCATTCATTCGGGCTGAAAATTGTCCCTTTGAATTAACTATTTTCTGGTGATTGGCATTTTACTGAGTTCAGAGTGTGATCTTCTCTACTCCTTCATGCCACACTCTTAGTTGATGGCAGACACAGGAAAAGAATTGGTTTAAAAGACTCCAGTTTGACCCACAGCAAATATGCATCATGCGTCAGCCAGTAGCTAGGGCATTATCTTTTGATATTCATGAAAGGAATATCCATCATAGGTCCCAATGCAAAACTGTGAAACAAGCAGAAATCTTGACAGCCTCTTACATTTGTTTCCCCCTTATCCATGACCCCATTAGAGCCTGATGGCTTTCTCTAACCCGGTATCTTCTCTCAAAATCTGCTCCTGATAAAAAACCATCGTCATTAACAAGTTTTTGAGTACTTAAATCAAAGTATTACCTCTCCCAGGATTATCTGAACTGTAAGTGTTATAGAACAAAAAGCTTCGTCCCTTGTAAAAGTCTTTTCAGCTATCAGGGGATAAGATGAGCAAGGTATTTTGGTGGAAAAGGGAAGAAGAAAAAATTTCTAATGCCACTGGAGTCATAACCCCTGGCAGCTGCCTTCATCTATAACCTAAAGCTGCAATATCTAAAAGTATGCTTTCCTCTCTTTGGTGGTTTGTCTTCTCCCTTTCGTCCCCAGCAGTGAGTGTGTGTGCATGCACGTGTGTGGAGGTGGCAGTATGAATGGCTACATGGAGCAAAGATACGGCATGTGTTATCTGTATGTATACAGGGGGATATATGCATGAGTGTGTTTCTGCTTACACCTGTGTTTTATCAGAGCCAAGATCTTGCCTAAGATCACCTTCAGAACATTAGCTCATATATTAATAACATGCAAACCTGCTGCCCACGTAAATCTGAACTAAGTGACTTAGAACAAGCCACTTTAACCCTCTAGATCTCAGCCTTCCTGTGTCTAAAATGGCACAGCTGAAGTAGACAACTCCTTAGGTCTTTTACAGCTCTAATGTTGTATTACGCACTCTAGGTGGCAGTTTACAGCTGGTAAATGATTTTAAATAGATCAACTAGTAAGGCCAGACTCATAAATTCACTTCTTTGTGCTTCCTTTTGTGTTCCACTTTCCTTAGGATTTTAGGGTTTAGAAAGGACAAAGACAGGTACACACCATGAATACTTCTCTTGATGCCTCCAGTCTTTTCAGATTTTCCTTAACTCTGAAATCCTGACATTCTCAGTGGTGGCATCCTGTGCATTTTGACTAAAGAATTACTTGGATGCAGCACTTGTGCAGCAGTACACATTGCAGGACATTTGGCAACCGTGATTCTATCTACCAAATACTAGTCATGCCCGTACATCACTATCACTGTCACAACCAAAAATGCCATCACTACAAATGACATCATTTTTAGATTGTACTTCATAATTTATTTAAAATATGTTGTCATGTAAGCTACTGTGGAATTTGCTTTCATGTGTTTGGTTTATTTTGTTGGGGTGGGAGGAGGTCTGTCTTTGTTTTGCTTCCTTTCTCATGTGTTTACATTTCCATGGCCAGACTGTAAACATCCTAAGCACTCAAACCATACCTTCCATTTTTTTAATGTCCCCAAAACACAAAAGACTGGGCATGAGGCCAAGCACGGTGGCTCATGCCTGTAATTCCAGCACTTTGGGAGGCCAAGGTGGAAGGATTACTTGAGGCCAGGAGTTTGAGATCAGCCTGGGCAGCATAGCAAGACCCCATCTCTACAAAAACTAAAATAAATAAAAGACTAGGCAAGAAACAGCCTGTTTTCCTTGTTATAAGCTTTCCCCTTTAACTAAAAATAGGCCATTAAAAAAATTAGTCCCAAGAAACTACATAGAAATGAGGCACTTACTGAGTTGAGATCTTTTCCAGTCAATGAAAACACTTTCACCAGCTGTTCCCATTCACCAGAATTCAATGTCTAAGATTGTGATTTAGTTTTTAAAGGCTTATTTTTATACTAACTGGTTTTGTTAGGGTCTGACCTAATTTCACTGAAATCCTGAATTCATCAGTTAGTGGACACAGCCGAAGGGAGAACTCATGAGGACATAACATTCCTTCAGAGACTGTAGTTTTGTTACATCCCCTACCATGGGGGGATGGCTTCAATGCTTACCATCAACAGGCTTGATAACTGTTTTGGTAATTCTATTATGAAACATT
Organism: Indri indri; assembly: GCA_004363605.1. Taxonomy (NCBI): domain Eukaryota; kingdom Metazoa; phylum Chordata; class Mammalia; order Primates; family Indriidae; genus Indri; species Indri indri. The sequence goes on along the minus strand of RJWJ010017590.1, from coordinate 9,097 downwards.
TATGTGGTCCTCCCAGCAACTTAAGCTTTGGTAGATGTAGCTAAAATAATTTTATTTAGTTGCTTTTTATTCTGTTATAATTATACATTTGAGATGAGATACAGTTTTGTTTACAGGCTCATGTAGATAGATGCATATATTTACTGAATCCTACATTCTTCAATTTGTCCAAATCATAATAATAAATGTAATATAAGGTTTACAGTGAAAAACTCATAGCAAGGGTAGAAGTACCACCTCTATTATTAGTTTCGGCCTATATAGGTTTTTCAGAATGTAGTATTGTTGGGGGTCAGAATTTCATCTGGGACATTCTCTAACCCCTTGTTGCTTACAACACTGGTGGCATTGGGATCACGTTGGGTCTCAGGCCTACCACAATTCTACTAAGTCAGAATCTAAATTTTAACAAGATCCCCAGGTGAATTGCATGCACATGAAAGTTTGAGACATGGTATTCTAAGCCATGTAATGATATATTCTGCTGCTATGGTCAAATAAGGGATTGAGATTGTGAGAAGTCAACTCTTTCAGAAGCAAAATTTGTTTCAGTCTCTGGATATCATATGAGTGATAATCATTTCACTATTCCTTGGGTAACATTTTTTGCTCAAACTTTTCACAAAAGATCATGGTAATTTCGGATAACTCTTTAATATAATTTTGTACTCCATAAAGTAAAATTTTCTAATAATATATACCCAATATATTTACGAATTTAAAAAAGCAATGGTATTAGAGTAAGGAATAAAGAAAGAAAAATATACATGGCTTATAATAGCATATGTGGCATTACTTGCTGCATAGAAATTTATGGATCTATGTATTTCTAATACAGGAGCACTGTTTTGCCACTGGCCACCATATCTACAAAAAAAAAAAAAATTACCACAAAATTATTCTAAGGAGAATTGAACCCAGAATCTTGCTTTGCTTTTTATTTACTGGGGTTTATTTGATAGCTTTACATAAAAATAAAATAAAATAATAAGGAAGTCACTTGAAGATCTAGAAAAGAAGTTTAAAAAGGAACTTGCATTTGTGAAGACATATCCTAAAACAGGTCTTCCCTTGGGGGTTAAAAAAAAAAAAAAAAACCTCTTGCCTATGTGGCGTAACTGAACATTTCCCACTCCAGATTGGACAAAGCACATAAACTCCTACTCCCATTCCATGGAAAACCAGGTGAGATACCCTTTCAGACACTGTTTCCACTAAAAATATATTAAATATCCCAAAAAGTCAAGAGGAGAAAGAAGAATATATGTACATTTTCTGACTTCCACTTGATATGCACAACTATATGCTGGTTAAAATTTTATCATGGAACAAAGAGTCAGGGGTGTAGAATTCATATCATATGGCCAAATGAGTATACAGATTTGGAAGGCAAAATATTAGAATTAACATCCATATTGCCTTCCCCCTAACATTTATAGTCAGAGAGCTCAGAAATGGGGCACATGAGATGAGAATCTCCATGCACAGCTAGGGAGTGACTTTGTCCTGAGATTCCACAAAGCAAAAAGCCTATTCTAGCCCACAAAATTCCCACAGCTGCAGTGGGGAAATGGAATACCCATTCTCGACAAAAGAGAAGAATCAAGCTACACAAAGTGGCTCACACTGCATGGCTAATTAGTTTCTTCATCAAGACACTATTTCCTTAAAACTCTTATTCTAGAAAAGAAAGTCTGTTCCTGCAAATATGGACTTCCCTCCCCCCACCCCCCAAACACACACAGAATTTACAGGTTTAAATATAGCTCTTCTTGTTTTAGGTTTTGTCTTGGGTCCTATCTGAGAAAGGGAAACCAGAGTGTTTTCTCAAAGGACCCCACATCATGCAATGATGTAAAATAACCTGGCAAAGGGAACTGACTAATGTTGACTACACCAATTTAAAAACTAAGAATGTCTATCACGTCAGAAGCACTGATTACTAATGAACAGAACAGGCTGAACTCAGATTCGCTGACTTGAAATCATTAACATGGTCCAGGATGCTTTCTACCTGTACACATATGCTTAGCGCTTGAGGTTTTTTAAAAAACGTTATAAGGACTGCAGAAGCTGTTATTTGTCTCAAAGGCCGTGCAGACAACAGTCTCAGGTGTCTTCTGAATTCTGTTTTGTTTCACTTACTGACTTCCACTGAACCACCCTTGGCTTCTTTGTACTAAACCAGGCCAGTTCCTCCTTCATGTTTAAACCTTTCGAATATCTGTAGCTTGCTATTGTGTCCCTCAGGTAAGATAAAGCATCCAGAAGGTGTAATAACATTAAAAAATGAAAACTAAAGAGAATACACTACTGGAGATACGAATGATCCATTAGGATCTGAATTCTTTCCCAATGGTAACCATATGAACAGCATTTAAAAATAAAGATTATAAATATTTTTAAATTCTTTCCCTGAAGGAGAAATCAAATTGTGTACTATCGTCTTACTCTGAAACAGGTGGATATATAAACACATACACCTCACATCTCCTCACCTACAGTAACCGCTTTTCAATAAAATATAAAATGTACAATTAGTGCTTGGATAATAATTTAGTGGTTAATGTTGAGTGACGTTATAAAGTTTAAAAGTTTGATGTTTTTCTACTAATAAAATAAATCTGGATGCAAACCCCACCAAAGAATTCAGAAAAATATAGGCCATCACTCAATATGGGATTGACTTTTGAAGCTCTTAACATTTTCAGAGAATCATATATGGGTCACTAACCACACAGAGCTTATGAAGAGAAACACAGGGAACAATGAACCTTTGAGGAGAAAATAGAAGTATCTTTCAATGTAGCTTTAACAATGGGTTCATCTACTGTAAAGAGCTAAAATTGCAGCAGTAACAAATTTGACAGCAACATATTAATAATAAAGTCCTGATTTCATGAAGACTGGTTCTGTAAACCTTTCCTATGACTGAAAAAAGTCAATAGTGCATCCTAACTGAGATACCCAAGGTGAATAGAGCAGAACAGTGGGATACACACATCCCGCTGCTTGTCTGCCTCCTGAAAACAAACCCCAGTGCTTCCAGAAGCATTTCACTGTCAACTTTGTATTTTTAGCGAGATCTCATTTAGCTGAGAAATAAGCTGCTGGAGCAAACGTGTTATCAACTGGGCAGAAGAGTAAGTCTACAGAACATACACCCTTTCAAAGCCTGCCAGAAGAAAAGTGGAATAGTGGAGCATTCTATCATGTCCTTGTATCCACTCAAACTCAGTAACTTTAAGAAATAGTCATACATGTTCTGAAATCAAGCAAAATGGAGAAGGATCTTGGGCAAGATATAATGCAGTTGATAGAAAACAGAGACAGAAGTGAAGGATTTCTAGATGAGATGACAATGACGATGATGGCTAACTTTTAGTGAGCTCTTATGTAACATTACTATGACGAATGCATTAAAAATAGTTTCTCAATTAATCTCTACAACAACCCCATGAGGTGGGTACTATTGTTATCTCAGTTTTACTGATGATTAAATTGAGGCACATATAATTAAGTGACAGGTCCAAGGTCACATAAAAAGTAAACTCAGGAGAAGGGATTTATTGCAGGGTTTGGACTACAAAACTCAAGCTCTTGACTACTGTGTTGTCTTTCTTACATGTCCCCTGGGACATATATCCTGAGAGAAATAAACAAAGGACAGACCTTATCAGCAACAATTCTCTCCATCTCTCTTATCACTCCTGATACAAAAGGAAAACACTTTCAAAGCCATGCAAAATAACTGCTCTGTGGTTTAGGTTTTCTGGCCCATCTTCTCCTCTCTCCAAAACACACCACTCAAGTTTAACATGCTCGTGATTAATCTGATTCTGAATCAGCTTCCAATCAAAAGTCAAGTCAAAAAGGAAAAATAGTTATGGGGACAGAAGGCAATAAGATTCATTAGGAATATCAGGCTACTTGGGAAGATGGGGGACTCAAATACTAGACATTTCCATGTTGACTCTTACTCCTCTACAGATGTTTGTGTCCCCGGATAGTGAGTTTAAAGCATGGATATAAACTGCTGACTGACCCAGTCTAAGAATCGTGAAATCAGTCAACGGCAAATAAAAGGACAGCTCTGAGGCCTTAACTTGGCTTTCTACAAAGGATCTCCTGTCAGAAAAACCATCTGGATTTAAGAGAAGCAGTATCAGGAAGAAATCTGAGAAAGAGCAGAATATATTGATGAAGGTAGGCTTACTTCATCCAATGGAAAACTGATTAATACGGCTTCAAGCTTACAGCCTCTCCCATTTCTCTCTCTCAAACTCATATACCTGGAGTTTTCTGGTTGAGTGCCCACTGAAAACAGGAGTGGGGAGTGAAAGGAGGCCCACAGCGGGCATCAGGAGACTGAGTTTCACCCTCTCATTGGCTAATGAATGATAATGGACCAATAGATAACACAGAATCTGAAGTACCTGCCAGTTCTAAGAGTCTCTGATTCTCTAAGAGGACCTCAATGTGATCAGTCTTTGCTTATAAAGCTCGACAGAGTAAGGGACTAGAGGCACAGTGGGTGAAATTCAAATGTTAATGATGATGAAAGTCACAGTCTAGCTTCCCATTGAGTATTTCAGCTGATTGTTGCTCTCTATCAGCAAAGAACTGACATGAAAATCTTAGCAGCCCAAGTACCATGCTCAATTACCAGGCCACAGAAAGAATCCAAAGATAATATATCCACAGATCTTTCCCTCAGTGCATTTCTAGTCCCTATTACTTCCCCTTTTCCACAGGCTATTTTTTTTAGTATATCTAAATTATCTATTATGGTGTCTGTATGGGAACTTGATTTATAGTGACATCATATACTAAGGAAAAACTGCTGTCTTTTCTATATAAAAATCAAAGCAAGCATTAAAACAAATGAAATTCTGATACATGCTACAACATGGATGAACCTTGAAAACATGCTAAATAAAATAAGGCAGACATAAAAGGATGGACACAAATGATTACATTAAATATGATATGAGGTACCTAGAATAGGCAAACTCATAGACACAGAAAGTAGAGTAAGATTACCAGGAGCTAGAGGGGAGGAGGAGTGAGGAGTTACTATTTAATGCATACATAATTTCTCTTAAGGACGACAAAAAAGTTCTGGAAATGAATAGTGGTGATGATTGCAAAACATTGTGAATGCACTTAATGCCACTGAATTATAAACTTAAAAATGGTAAAAATGGTAAATTTTGTATTATGTATATTTTACTGCAAGAAAAAAAATCAAAAGTACACAGTATCTCCTTCACAATTACCAAAATGAAAAAAAAAAAAAAACCTGCCATAGAATTTCTTCTTGAAATACTTTCAAAAGCCATAGATTTCAAGTTCCATGAGGACAAGAACCAGGTCTGTTTTACTCACCATCACACAGTAGATTCTCCATAAATGTTTGTTCAATTAACAAATGCTTTTTAAAAAAGTAGAGGATGGATTCTTCCAAGCAGGAAATATATAAGAAGCACTAGATTGACTATCCATGAGAAAGCATAATAGAGCATATTACAGGGAAAATACCAACCGTACTGTATCTACGCTCCTTCAAGAGAGGGGTGTATCTACTGCATCTGCACTTCCTTCACAGCATGTCTTACAGTCTTACACATAGTGGGTGGCTAATAAATGTTTGTAGAATGACAGAAAAAAAACTGTATGATTGTAAAATCAATGTCATATTACTGCTCCACTATCCCACTTTTTTTTTTTTTCTGAGACAGTCTTCCTCTGTTGCCCCAGGTAGAGTGCAGTGGCGTCATCATAGCTCACTGCAACCTCAAACTCCTGGGCTCAAGCAATCCTCTTGCCTGGCCTCCTGAATAGCTGGGATTACAGGCACGCGCCACAACACCCAGTTAATTTTTCTACTTTTAGTAGAGACAGGGTCTCCCTCTTGCTCAGGCTGGTCTCGAACTCCTAAGCTCAAGCAATCCTCCTGCCTCGGCCTCCCAGAGTGCTAGGATTAGAGGCATGAGCCACCGTGCCCAGCCTACTATCCCACTTCTTAAAAATTAGTTACTTTTTACAAATGTACAATTCCTTCTGTCACAAGACCGAAAATAAATAAATAAATAACGCTCACAGCCCACACAAAGGAAAGGTAAAAATATAAATAGGTAGAACACATCATTCCCAGAAAAAGAAATAGAAAACACAGGGCACATCATCTTCTAAATGGAAAAAAAGTTTTTTTTAAAAAAAGAACAACCAAAATATGGGAAAGAATAGCTTATAGTTCGTCTTTATTTTTTAGGAAATAATAAATGATCAAAATAAAAGAAAATTTGAACTCTCTTTGGAAGAAAACACAAATATTCATTCCCAGAAAACCAATATCCAACCTTTGCAGTAAATAGTAGAGTGAATACAGAAATACCTTTAAGGCTCTCTCCTCCATAAAAGAAATTTACTTACAGTGAATCATAATATGTTATCAATATGTCTCTCAATTAGCCTATCAACTAATCGGGTGTTCTTTCTTAAATTTACTTATGTCACAAAATTATACAGAACTGGCTTATGGCAAACATGCAAGCTACTGCTGATTTTCTCAACTAATGTTCACCACGTACATCATTTACATTTTACATAAATTATAAGTTAATTAAACTGTATATAAGTAGGATATTTTTGAAGCAAAAAATCAAATGCTGACATCCTTAAATTCAGCACTGATATCATTGGTGGGTCTATATAAACTCACCAGGACCATGCAATGTATTAGTCTCACTTTGAACAATATTAAAGCGTGTCCTTCAACTTCAAATCCCCCCCTTACACCAAATACTGTGTGACGATTAACAAAGGAAACAGAAATCCAGCTTCTGAAGATATCAAGGTTTGCTTGCACTTCTATCTCTCAATATTTATCTTCTTTACAAACAGGTAGGCATCACTGGAGTAGCCTGTTTGCTGCCCTGGTCCTTCAAGCATGCAGGGGTTCTCCATTAGCATCCAAAATGCTAATAGTCCACTCTTAAAGCCAGCACTTCAAGCAGAACTGCATGAAGGATTATCACTTCCGTACAGGAAAGCATAACCACTACAGGTGTAATGATGCAAAATACCAGCACACTGACCTCTGCTAGGAAGCACACAGTTAAAGCCCGTGCGTTTCTATGCTTCAAAAGGGGAGCGAGTGGGATGAGCAGCAAGGAAGCCCCAGATCCCTAACATATTAGAGATATTTATTCTACTCAGATCCAATCCAGCTAAATTCATAGACATCAGTTTACCCGAATGAAAAAAGTGGTCTCCTGTCCTTCACTTGCCTGACTCAGAGGGCATTCAGCCAAGCACAGCCAGGCAAAACAATCTATAAGATCTCTTTAAGCTATAATAAATAAGACTAGTTTCAGAAGAAATAAGATTCGGCTACGGCAAAGAAGCAGTTGTTAAACCTTCTCCTCATCTTATCACTGCTACTGGTGTTTACAAACTACAAGCAATAGCCTCGGAGCCTCCAAAGACTCTCCCATGAGTAACCTCCTGTCAGATCCCTAATTTAAATACCCCCTTTATCAATCTGTGATGTTTTTGGCAGTTAAGTAGAAAGAAGTGAGTAAAATGACATGCATAAAATGAATCCTTTTCAAGTTGTAAATGAGTGAGTCAGGATTCAGACTTGCCGAGATGCTCCAAATTAAAACCCTTGCTATAATTGTAAGCATGCTCTGTCTTACCGTTTTGCTGTTGTCTCTCTCAGGCTTGATTCACCTGGAACTCTTTAACATGTCTCTAGCAATGTGTTTGCACCAGGCCAGGCTCATACAGCAACTGAATTCACATCTTTCTGCACTAGCAAGCTGAAATGGTACGGCCGTACTACAACCAGGAGAGGGGGAAGGCAAAGCAAAAAAAAAAAAAAAAAAAAAATCCCAGAAATCACCTACGAGAAGCTCATCTCTGTGGAATAAGACCAAAAATGGTTCAGAAGAACACAAAGGACATGCTAACATACAGTATTGACAGCTTTAAGAGTTCAATTTTTTTTCTCAAAAATATCTAATTTTTTTTCCTCCAAACACGATGGACTTGCCTGTGGAGTTCCCAGGAAGGCAGAGTAACCGGGCTCTGCAGCAGCATTGCAGCCAAAGTAACTGTGTATATGCTGTCCAGGCAATTCACAACACACTGTCTCTTCAGAAAGATATTGATTTGCTATACAGGGCTGCTTCAAAAGAATACAGAATGGGAGCCAAACAGCTAATGGTGATTGCATAGGAGGAAAAACATTTAATCAAGGGGATGCACCTCATCATGCTCCATTCAATCTTTTAAGAACGCTGGAGAAAGCCAGTAAGTATCCTGAGTGACAACCCCATTAAACAACAATCTGAGATCCTATAAAAGGCCAAGTTTAGGGCACCATCATTCATGCTGCGAAAGCTGCAAAAATAGTGTCTATGTGTATATATTTGTCATATGCAAATGGGGCATAATGAGAACCCCAAAATAACCATGCACTAAGTACACGGTAAAAAAAAATGCACAGGTGCAGCAGCATATACAGAACCAAAGTGATAGAATGCATAGTTATGAGCCTACAAAATTCTTGGTGGGCTTAGAGCTCATACCACCCTCAAAAATAAAACACTAACACAAACCAGATCTCACAATCCTTAGGCAAATTGTGCCAAGTCATGCCACAAGGTGCTAGGTGGCAAAGGATGCCGAACTGCTACTCTCATAGCGACCCCTACAGGACAGTGGTAGATCCATAATCCATTCTCTTTAAAGGATTTCCTATTCTCGGAACACAGAACCACAGAAGGGCATAAATTAGGAAAAGACACAACAGTACAATTGAGAAATACCTTAGGCGAGAAATAAAAAAGTCAGACATGAAATATGACCTCATAAAAGTCACTTATTTAAGAAATTAAGGTACAAGAGGAGGTAACTACTCTGTGTCAATGATGACTGGTCAATATTGCCATAGCCCCCCCTCCCGCCCCGGACTTGGGTGTGCAATGATGATCAGAAAGCTCAGGAAAAGCATTTTCCCTCCACATTTTAATTGGCTTATATGAATCATCTCCCCTCTCTCCCACTTGCAAAGCATCTTTACCTTCAT
>RJWJ010017589.1:0-32769 GCA_004363605.1 Indri indri | reverse complement strand
TTTAGAAAATCTTTAAAACTTTTTTTTTTGTATGGAAAGAATGCATGTGATTTGAACTGGCTCAACTTCACCAGACAAGGAAATGTAGCAGGCAGGTTTAATTAAACAACAATTAAAGTTGCCCTTGAGAGAAAAAATATGTTATCTGAATGCGTATGGAGAATTCAAAGGAAACATAACAAAAAAAGCTTTTTAAAAGCTATTAGTTGTGTTACTTACGTTCAACTCTGGAGGATAAATTTCCATGTCTTTCAGTAATTTTAATTTTTATAGTTTTATAAAATATTTCCCTCAAGCATACCTGGCCTAATGTATATTAACTAGTCCCACATTCAAGGTCATTCTTAAACTTCTCGGTTTATCTATCCAGTGTGCACATGCTACAAAGAGAGCAGTGGAAAGTATTGGCACTAAGCAATATGGCTAATGTTTATTTTGTACAGAAATATCCCCAAGCTGGTTTAAAATTTCCATTAAATGAAGAATCATGCATTTTGGAACTGTTAATAAAACATTATCTGCATCATCTTGTTATAATAATGCTTAAGATGCTGGCTCTTGTCTTTTTATTCCCCATGCACCATTTTGCTCTCAGATCTTTGCTGCCAATGGTTCTATTGCATGCAGAGGCTGACTTTCCCTCCTGGCAAGAAATTCCACTTGAGAGATAACGAAAGCATTCACTAGTCTAATCAAGCAGGTTATTCTGGATTTCATCCAGAATTCAGGGTCTCTTGGAATGTTCTCTGCCATCTCAACTTCCAGGAGACCTATTCCTGGAAAATGCTCTCTTCTATAATAAGTAGCAGTACATATCTCAATCACTGACTGAAACTTCTAATCTGCTTTCAATTCTTAGTGAACATGTAAACTAATAATAAGCTCTACTATAATCTTTTTAAAAATAAGACAGTTCAAATTAGTAAAGTGGGAGCTGGGTGTGGTGACTCATGCCTGTAATCCTAGCACTTTGGGAGGCTTAGGCAGGAGGATCACTTGAGGTCAGAAGTGTGACCCCAGCCTGAGCAATATAGTGAGACCCCAGCTCTACCAAAATAAATAAATAAATAAATAAAAATAAAAAAGAAAAAGAAAGAAAAGAAAAGAAAAGAAATAAGTGAAGTGGTATTAAATAATCAGAGAAAGATTATCTGACATTTATTTGGTTTTTTTTTTTAAAGCAGTTATAAAGGGACTTTTACTTAAATGATCTTACTTTAAACTGGAAAACATGACCCTATGGGTAATGAATTTTTATCTCCATTTTAGGGGAAAGAAACTGAAATGGGGCATTTAAATAACTTTTTTTTGGATAACTTCTAATAAATAGCCAAAAGAAAACATAAGCCCAGGTCTTCTAATTCTTAGTCTAGTGTTATTTCAACTTTAATGCAGTTATTTGAAGAAAAGAATAATAATATTAGGTGTTAGTCAACTTTTATAAACTGTGTAACATTCCTAAACTTAATATCTTCATCTATTAAAAAATATTTTAGGTATTTTTTAAAGAGTTGAAGAATAATTTTATATGAAATATTATTATCACATAATATTGCAAAGTATTTTCCCCACCAACCTCACCCCCAAGAAAGGGACTTTTTTTCTTTTTCGAGAATAAAGTTGCAGAGGACACCTAAGAGAATGTCTGCCTAGCAACTATCTTGCCACTTTTCTAGTTACTGACCCTTTGTGTTCCCCTTGCCTATGCAAATGGCCGAAGAGGGACCAATTTGGTAAATGGGACCCTGATTTAATGCTAGAGTTGATTAGTCCAAGACATGCCACTTCTATTAAGCTGACCAATAGCTTCTTTCCTGCAGTTTTTGAACTTTGCATCTGCAGACATGCACGTCAGTTTCTCAGCAGTCATGTCACCTCATTGAGCAAACTTCAGGAAAAATTGCCAACCTATGGGCCAGGAAAGCAGAGAGAGCCAGTCTATGGAGAAATGGAGGAAAAGAGAGATAGAGAGAGGCACAGAGACAGAATAGGGGAGGGTTATAAAAAACATACAGATGTGTAGGAAGGAATAAGGAGAAGAGATATAAGGCTCTGACATTGCTCACCCCTCTGATTCTAATTGTTTCCAGTTGTCTTCCAGGGCTTTGGATATTAGCCATTTTCCATCTTATAATCACTTCCATTTTTTATTTAGTAAACTCTAACCAGGTTTTTTATCACTTTCAATAAATCAAAACCCTTCCAAAAAAGAAAAGCCCAGGATCAGATGGCTTCAGTGATGAATTCCACCAAACATTTAAAGAATAACTAATGCTGAGCTTCTCAAACTCTTTTAAAAAATCGAAGAGAAGGGAACACTTGTAAATTCATTTTATGAAGCCAGCATTACCCTAATACTAAATCTGAAAAAGGATGCCACAAGAAAACAAAACTATAGGATGATATCCCTGATGAATATATAGTAGTCCTCCCTTATCCACAGGGCATAGGTTCCAAAACCCCCAGTGGATGATGAAAACTGTGGCTAGTACTGAACCCTGTATATACTATGTTTTTTTCCCTATACCTACATACCTATGATAAAGTTGAATTTATAAAGTAGCCACAGTAAGAGATTCACAACTAATAATAAAATAGAACAATTATAACAATATACTCTAATAAAAGTTATGAATGTGGTCTCTCTCTCTCAAAATATCTTATTATTTTGTACTCACCATTCTTCTGCAATGATGCGAGATGATAAAATGCCTATGCGATGAGATCAAGTAAGGTAAATGACATAGGCATTGTGACATACCATTTGTCTACTTTCGACCTTCTGACAATATGTCAAAAGGAGGATCATCTGTTTTGGGTGATCCTGGATCCTTGAGCCATGATGATGTCGATGTTTGATTATCAGGAGTGGATAATGTCAGTAAGTAATGGGCAGGTAGCTTATATAGTGTGGAAAAACAGATGATTCATATCCCAGGTGAAATGGAGCAGGTCAGCATGAGGTTTCATCACACTACTCATAATGGTTCATAATTTAAAACTTATGAATTGTTTATTTCTGGAATTTCTATTTAATATCTTTGGACTATGGTTGACAGGGGTGAATGAAACATTGAAATGTAAAACCTCAGATAAGGGGGTACTACTGTGCATGTGAAAATCCTCAACAAAATACTTGCAAACTAAATTCAACAGTCCATCAAAAGGATCATACACTACAACCAAGTAGGATTGTCCCTGGGATGCAAGGATGATTCAACATATGAAAATCAATTAGTGTGATATACTACATTAACAGATTAAAAGATAAAACATCACATCATCTCAATAGATGCCGAAAAAAAATCTGTGACAAAATTTAACACACTTTCATAATAAAAACTCTCAATAGACCAGGAATAAAAGAAAAATATCTCAACATAATAAAGGCCAAATATGAGAAGCCCACAGACAATATCACATCCTGGTAAAAAATTACAAGCTTTTCTCCAAGATCACGCACAAGACAAGGATGGCTACTGTTGCCACTTCTATTCAACATACTACTAGAAGTCCTAGCCAGAGCAAGTAAGCAAGGAGAAGAAAAGGCATCAGAATTGGAAAGGAAAAAATTAAATTGTCCCTGTTTCCAGATGGCATGATCTCACATAGAGAAAACCCTAAAAACTCCATTAAAAAACTTTAAAACCTAATAAAGGAGTTAAGTAAAAGTGCAAGATACAAAATCAACATATACAAATCAGAGCACACAAATAATGAACTATCTGAAAGGGAACCAGGAAAACAATTCCATTTATAGTAACACCAAAAAGAATAAAACACCTGGGAATAAACTTAACCAAGGAGGTAAAAGACTTGTATACTGAAAACTACAAAACATTGATGAGAGAAATTAAGGAAAACATAAGAAAATGAGAAGGCATTCTGTGTTCATTGATTGGAAGTCTTAATACTATTAAAATATCCATATTTCCCCAAATTACCTACAAATTCAATGCAATCCCCATAAAAATCCTTAAGGCATTTTTTACAGAAATAGAAAAAAAAATTCTAAAATTTATATCAACCCACAAAAGACCAGGAATAGCGAAATCAATCTTTTTTCTCTCATGTGGTTTCTATTTACTTATTCATACATTCATTAACTTGCTAAGGACACCTTTACTTGTTGTTTGCTTTCTATAACTGTATTCATTTCCCAAGGCATTTTCTTTTCTTTTTTACATTAATTTTTAAATTTATAATTGGCACGTTATAAATTAATGACATAAATATAACACCTGAAATTGTAAAACTCCTCGAAGCAAACATAGAGGAAAAATATCATGACATTGGCCTTGGCAATGATTCCATGGATATGACACCAATAGCTCAGGCAACAAAAGCAAAAATAGACAAATGGGATTACATCAAATTAAAAAGCTGCTGCACAGCAAAGAAGACAATCAACAGTGAAAAGGCGACCTATAAAATGAAAGAAAAGATTTGCAAACCATATATCTGATAAGAGGTTAATCTCCAAAATATTTAAACAAACTCCTACAACTCAGTAACTAAAAATTAATAATCCGATTAAAAATGGGCTAAGAACTTGAGTGAACGGTTCTCTAAAGAAGACATACTAATGGTCTTAAGTATATAAGTATATAAAAAAATGTTCAATGTCACTTAAGTATATACAAGTATATAAAAAAATGTTCAATGTCACTAAAAACCAGGGAAATGCAAATCAAAATAACAATGAGATATTACCTCACAAATGTCAGGATGGCTATTACCAAAAAAGAAAAAAAAAAAAAACAAAGAAAACACATGTTGGAGATGATGTGGAGAAATTGAGACCCTTATGCGCCATTGGTGGGGGTGCAAAATGATGTGCTACTATAGAAAACAGTATGAAGGTTTCTCCAAAAATTAAAAATAGAACTACCATATGATCCAGCAATCCCACTTCTGGGTATTTATCCAAAGGAATTGAAATCAGGATCTCAAAGAGATATCTGGAGTCCCATGTCCCTAGCAGCATTACTTACAATAACCAATATGTAGAAACAATCTAAATATCCATAGACAGAAGAATCAATAAAGAAAATACGTGCATATGTATGTATGTGTGTGTAATGGAATATTATTCAGCCTCATAAAAGAATAAAATTCTGTAATATATTGAGTAAGAAAATATGGATGAAACTTGAGGACATTATGCTAAGTGAATTAAGGCAATAATTGAAAGAGGAACATTATATGATTCCACTTACAAGTGGTATGTAAAATAGTCAAATTCATAGAATCAAAAAGTGAAATGGTGGTTGCCAGGAGCTAGGGGGAGGGAGAAATGAGAGGTTACTAACCAGTGGGCAGTTTCTAACAAGTAAGATGAATATCTTCTGGAGGATTGCTATACGACATTGTAGCGATAGTCAACAACACCATATTGTACACTTAAAAATGTATGCGGAAGGTAGGTCTTATGTTAAATGTACTTACCACAATGAAATAAAATTAATAAAGTTAAAACAAGAGAAAGGCAGAGAGAGTTTTGACTGCAGAAGATGAAGGCAATGTTGAGACTGAGGCAAGATGCTGCACTGCTGAATCTTGATGCTAAGGAAGATGGAGGGAGGGGTTATGAGCCCAGGAATGCAGCTTAAAAGCTGGACTTGGTAAAGAAAGATTCTCCCCTAGGCCCAGTAAAAGTGATTTTAGATGTCTGACTTCCAGAATATAAAAGAATAAGTGTGTGTCATTTTAAGCCACAAAGATTGTGGTAATTTATTACAACACTCATTGGAAACAAATATTATATAGAGAGTAGAGCATGAAGAAAAGTTTTAAAATGGTGCCCAAAAGGATACGTGAGGTAGAAAGTCCTCATGAAAATATTGAGTGGTTAAATCAGAAACAGAAACTGTTACCTGAGGACCTTCGTCTACCCTGGATGTGGCTAAGAACTCAACTCTAATAACTCCAGCCTTTCTGCCCTAAGAAAAGGGAGATTTGCAAATATGGATACAAATTCCTTGGCACTTTCCATCCTACTTTCCAATTAGCTCCAAGCACTTGGTGAAGTTCTCAGTAATAATACCTTTAATCAATGAAATCATGCTACAAGCAAAGGTAGAGTTAAACAAACAAACAAACAAACAAACAAACAAATAAGCAGACTATTCATGGAAAAATCAACTGTATAACATTGGAGTATTAGGGAGTTGAAGTTTGATTACCACTGTCTTAGAGCATCGATTTGTGACATTCTCACTGAGATTGTTCACTGCCCCAACCACGTTGCGCCTCCAAACTCAAACTTTAAGTACACACAATTCAGGTCACTTGCTGGCCTTCCCACTGCTTCTAAGCACCCATGCTTTCTACTTGTAGACAATGTAGACTGAAATTCGTGGATATTTGAAACAATACTAGGATCGCAGTGACGGTGTTGTGGAGACACCCAAGATGACCTATGTAAAATATATTAATAGTTGATGCCACGAAAGTGTAAAATGCATGGATATAAGGAGAAGCGACTGAAACAAGATGGTAGAAGGCCCTAAAGGTAAGGAAATATTTGAATTTTGAGCGCACATATCAACACTCCCACATCCATATTGCGGCACTCAGCCTCGGCCCAGGATGCAGCTTTCTCTCAGGGGATATCCTTAAGGTGTTCAAGGAGGCCAGAGTTAACAGATGAAATTTTTTAGTGTCTATAGAAGGGTTCAGCTAAGGTTGATTAAGCTGTTTCTTTTCTTATTTAATGCCTGATATGTCAGCCAAAGGCAGTATTCAATTCCTTAGTGACTCGCTCTGCTAGCTCAGGCATTAGGCCAATTTCTTCAGACAGAAGAAACCTCTCTTTTGCCCAAATGTTTGCTTAAGAGGTGACTGCATTGGTTTTTTACACCAGTGAAAGGTTCGTTCCACTTTATTTATATTTTGTTACAAGATGCCATCTCAAACTGTGTTTTATTTAATATTTGATCTTCAGGACATGACTGAAGCACAACATTTTTGTGCCCTGCTGACCAGAAGTCAGAATTTATTTAAGTACTCAAATGTCCGTGTAGTGTATTTTAAAAGTGGCAATATACCTGGTTTATGGATGCTCTTTTTGGAAAAGTTAGATTCACCACCTTTTCTTAAAAAAAAAAAAAAATGCCATAAAACAAAATGGATGTTTTTTATAACTGAATAAAAAATGTATCATGAAATCTCTTATATTTAGCATTAAACGTATCTTCTGGGGAATATTATAAATCGAATATCCAGAGGTTCAAGAATTAAATCAAGCATAATGATCAACTTTCTTAGAATTAACATTTGAGTATTGAGCAATCAGATATTATATATTAATATTTCAACTGAACTGACCCTAAATCTATAATAAATAAGACTCAACCTTGTGAGAGATGATTTGGCAAAAGAATGCTGAAGAATCAATTAGCAATCAATTAGTAATTCAATGATAGAATCATAAAATTAAGTGTCTTCTATGGAAGGAACAATCATTTGGGATTGAGAACATGTTGAAAATTCAATGGCAAAATCAACTCTCTGCTCTCCAAAAGTGTCTTGAAATTGTTGGTGGAAGTAGCAAGTATTTAAACTGCAGCAGCCAGAAAGCAATGACTATAATTCAGGATTTCACTGAGAAGAAGAAAGGTGATATTTTATGTGATGATTGGTGTTCTAATTAAGAAGGCACCATGCTGAAAGACTGTTCACAAAGCTAAAGGGCACTTTTTAAAAAGTCTGGAGCATATTAGAACATGGTTTGAGTTACTTATAAAAAGCACCGTGAGACATGCACTGAGAGCTTGAACATGAATGAAGATAGGAATAAACTTATCACAAAAAGAAAGTTCATGAATAGTTTGAGCCTGATGCCTAAAATTGATGGTAATTCAGAAAAAAAAGGTAATTAAAAATTTTTTTTCAATATTTCCATTTTTTGGTTAGTTTTTTGAAAATACTTCGTGTGTATGTAAAAATAAATCAAAAGCGTTACAAAAACACTTAACAAGGTTTTGATATGGGTGCAAATTATTTAAATGCATTTACCTAAACATTTTTAAACAAAAATTAGAAAATAATCAGAAAAAAGTTCTGCTTCATGTAAAACCCTGATACTATTAAAACATTTCAATAGGTATATAAATCTGAAAGAAGAGGTATTCAAATTATAATCAAACATCTTTCATCCAAGAACATTATCACCAGCAAAGTAAATAACCACTAGCAATAATGGTTGTAGAAAGAATGCACTGTAAATCACAATGTAATAAAGCACTTCAAATTTCAATTGATCAGGGCTTCCAAAACTAATCCAGACAGCATTTTCATTAGCCTAAATGATCTGCAGAAAAATAGTTTTAATTTTCATTTAATATTCTTTACCATGTCTATGACCTTCAAGCATATAAATGTCAAAAGACAAAACTTGAAATATTATGTGAGAAAAGATTGTATTCTATTACTCATTGACATAATTTCAATTTTTCAAAGATCCATACAAAACTAATAATCAAACTATTTTTAAAAAAACCTGTTTATCATCCTAATTGGCATACCCTCATGTCTGGTGACATTCTAATTCTCTCTTCTCCCCCCCACCCGCTCCCTTACCCCCATGGCACACACTCTGATATCCACCTGAGACAAATAGATTTTACTTTCCAAAGGGAAATAAATAATTTTCTTATTGCGAAAATGAAAAGTGGACAGAAAAACAGTGACATGTGGGTAACAAGTACTATTCAACATAAAAGTACTATTATCCAGTAATTGTGAGGCAAGAAGTATTTACAACTCTTTTGGCAGATTTGTTCCTCTTTTCATCTGTCATTACATGTAATCTGTTTTTTCAGTAATTTTTAAAAATGTCCAAACATTTGTCATTAACTTTGGTAGAGCTGATATGGCATTGTGGTTTTATAAGAAAATGTCCATACATTTACAGAGATGGAAAATTTGTCAAGATGTCATTGAAAGGCAGAATTGTGAATTCAGTGACAGAACAATCTAACACTGCCTGAAAGAATAAACCCAAAGAAGTTGAATTAATCAAATGTTGCTCATCTGAAAACTACTTCAAGCCAGAACTGGTCAACAAATATTTGAGTTTGGGCTATAATCCTGAAAGACATAGTCCCAAAGGTTGAAATCCTGAAAGATCAAAATGTCTATAGTCTAAAATCCTGAAAATAACTATTCCAAAAGATCAAAATCCTGAAAATATAATTATGGAAAAATAAAAAAAAAATTCTTAAAAAGACATTTATTTGCATTTTTAAAAGGGAATTTGAGAAACATAAAAAACACAACATAACTCTTCATAGGCCACTTTACACAATAACATAGGAAATAATAATATATTGATACATATTTTTGCAAGCATAAGCAGTCAGGTATACTAATGACAGTCCCATGTGTGTTAACAGTTATGAGCAGATGGACCATATTCATAAAGAAATAGGTCGAAAAGTGAAATGTGTAAATGTATATCACTGTGGTTGGTAACTGTGTGCACCCAGCTTTGTAACTGCTGCTGTCATCTGAAATACTGTGATGGACAACCTACATATTTTGATGACATAGATCAAAAGCTATGATGGGTCATTACTGTATAGGCAATCACCCAAAAAGCTGAGATTTCAAGAAAGTGTGTCTTTCACAAGTGTAGATTTACAAAAAGGACATCTCTTCATTTGTTGAGGATATTTCGACATTTTTATGTACACTCATAATATGCACAAAGTCAACGTTGAGATAATGTACTTTCATGAAATCAAATTTGCAAAAAAATATATATAATGAATCAGTACTCTTCCAAAAATCTTTAACAATTTATTACTCCAGTACTGGAAATGAAATGAAGATGAAATACATAGCCCAGCAAATTGTAAAAAATAATGCCGGCCATTTAAAATAGTGGGGAAAAAAACTTAGAGAAAAACCTAAAAAAATCTAAAAAGAAAATTTGACATATGAGAAAGTGCATTACACAGATAGATTATGTACAACTGCAGGGAGGTAGTACATAAGAGGTGTTACCAATAAAGTTTGTTGTTTTTTTTTTTTTTTCATTCAGTTCAATACGTTTGGCAGAAAATTCAGATGTGTGGATTGGTCAGGTGATAGGGAAATGACAAAAACTTCAGTTTAAAAATGTGTCATTTTTTTGCATTGCCATTCCTTCCAGCTGATGAAATTTCAGGACTGTTTTTTTGTTTTTTTTTTTTTCTCTCACCTTTTGAATTTGGATTTTACTAAGCTTTTATGGAATTAAAGCTGCAAATGCTTAAACAAGCCAATGAAATTACTGACTGGTTGAAATTCACTTTTAGAAGCCTTGGTCAAACCTATTCCAAATCTGTCATTATGTTTTGGGGATTCAATTGAAATTCATTTCTTCTGCAACACCCATCAAATCTTCAAATAAACATTTATAAATTGCTTCACTTTTTTTCCAGTCATTTATACATAAAAGACCAGATAAGTTCTACATTTTTGGATCCAACAGGCACATAAATTGTATATAGTTGATCAAAAATAGTGGGGACAGTTTTGCAATTGCCATCCATTAGCCAAAATGAAGCATGCGCTAGTTTTTCTATGTTAGATTTACTGGTAAATACATGGATTCTATCATCTTCCACAGTCAAATCCCTAACCAAGAATAGTTCACCATTTAATATGTTTTCTAACACTGGAGGAAACCTCTGTATCAACAAGTGTCTGGTTCAGAAGGTCTCTGAGCTTGTCAAATTCTTCCTATTCTCTGATGAAGGGGTTTTTTTGTTGTTGTTGTTTATGGTTTGTTTGCCTACTTTTTGTTTGTTTGTTTGTTTTATAGAGACAGGGGTCTCACTATGTTGCCCCGGCTGGGGGCGGGAGTACAGTGGCTATTCACAGGCACAATCAGCACACTACAGCCTTGAACTCCTGCCTTAGCCTCCTGAGTAGCTAGGACTACAGGCACGTACCATTGCACCCAGCTCAAAGGACATTTTTGAAGGCAAGCATGGCACTACGTGTGAAGAAGCAGAAATCATGCACGATTGAATAATTTGGCAGGGGAGATTTTTTGTATTTTTTCACCTGCATTTTTACTTCTACTGTGATCTTCAAAACACTCAAAACATTGAGGGCAGATCTTCCCCATCTAGTCCACTCAGACTTGCTGTCAACCTCACGTTAGATTCAAAATCCAACCAGATCTTAATAGGATGGCCAATGGGATGAAAGTAAAATGATGCATTTAGGTACTTTTTACAGGTTAACCTTTTAATGACGTTTTTCTTAAAGAGCTGTCAGATTTCTATTTCTTCAGGAGATATTTTCACCAGTGTGTTGTTCAATTCCATGGATTAAACTTTCTTCTTTATTAATAAAATTTAAACGTTATTAATATTTATACATATTAGAGAGGTGGTTATTCATTGTAATTTCATCTTTTAGAAAAGACAGAGGCAGACTTCCCAGACCAAAGGTGAGATTTTTAAACATATGCAACAAAAGTATCCCTGCAATGATTATAACGATGCCACTCAAAGCACCAATGACAACGTTAACAGGCACACCTTGGCACTCCAACAAGTGAAAGCTGATATTGTGAAGAACACTTAATTACTGGAATCACTATGGAAGTGTCGAATACATTCAAGGCCCGATATAGGTAATGACTCTGTGTGCTCGCAGAGGGGGGCTCTGCAGCGGGAGCCAGGCCAGATGATGTCCCAGCACAGGTGACAGCTCTTTGATAGCAATGGCCAGGCCCTTAACTCAGGAGACTAAAAGTGCTCCGACTTGAGTCAATTGTTACGTACACAAGAATATCTGTCTGTCCATGGCAAAGTCCCACCACAAAGGTTAATTTAAGGGCACAATAACCACAAGTGTTGCAAAGACCACAAAACCTGGATCACTTAGCTCGCTAAATATTTCCTTTAAGTTCTCTAATTCTTCTTCTGGAGCATGAATGACTACAGATCCTAGAATACTTAGCAAACACCCAATATTCCCGTGAGTTTTTCGTTTAGAAAGTAGGATGAAAGAAAGGCACTTTCTAGGTGGCTGAGAGCTCCTAGTGGAGTCACCAGCGTGCCTGGTGCAAACGCAAACGTAGCGACACTTGCCACCTCGCCAGCTCTCGCTGACAGCAGTTCAGCTCGCCACAACTGCTCTTTAAGACACGCACTTGACACGCTCTCGTGGAGCCTTTTCTGAGAAGTGGCAGACCTTTTCTTTTTTCCTTCTTCCTCTTCAAAATGAAATTCCCTCTTGTGAAAATGCTGTAGCTCATAGCCAATCCCAGACTAATATAAAAGTTATATTTTCCACTCGCCTGGCCCTCGTCTCGTGTGTTACTAAAGACGTTCCTGTGAATCACATTGACCGCAGAACAGAAAATCTGTTAGTACCGGAGGCAGGATGATGCAGCCTGCATATAGTCAGAAAAGAGAACATCAGTGGGAGAGCCCTGAAAGGAATGAATTCTTTGCTATTGTCTCTGTTTTCAACTCTTTGTAATTGAATTCAGTTCAATCACAGCTAAGACAGCATGTAAATTTAATATGGGCTCTCTTATGAAAAAAGGCTAGAAGAGGTGAGAGGTGACTTATTTAGTTTCATTTCCTCATAAATGACCCTTTATTCCCATTTTAAGTTTTAAGCTCTGGCGATTCAGCTTCTATTCCAGTTGGCAGACAACCCCCACGGCTTCCCCCACATTCCCACCCACCCCCATCGGGTGTTAAATCACCTTGGCTCACAGGAGCCCACACAGTCCACCAGGGTCACCCCCTCCTGCACTCAGGTGGCCGCCTCTTCCGCTGAGGTCCAGTGGGAAGTGTGAGCCCCTGGACTGCAGCCCTGTGTGCCGCCTCCTCCACGGGGGAGCTCCAAGGGGAACCTGCACCTGCTGTCCATGACTGAGGGCAGCTGCCCAGGAGCAAAAAACTGTAATTAACGACGACAAAAAAAATCATCAGAGTCTAATGAATCTAGAAATTCTTCATATTTACTCTAGGATTTTTAGATGGATTAGACCTTTTAGTTGACTGAAAAAGATTTGAATGCATTATTTGACAAAGAAGGGAGTTTTGGGGTGAAGAAGAAAGGGAAGAGAGGCAGGAATGACAATTTTTTTTCAAATTCTTTAACAAACTATTTTTTTACTACTTACTAAGACATGAATTATTCATTAAAATATATATTCATTAAAAGATGTTATAAAATAGAACATGTCTGCATGCTTCAGAGAATGACAAAAACAAACATCCAGGTCCTTAACACCGTCAAGAGAAAAAGCATCGCCGATAAAGCACTCTTTGCTCCCCACTGCTGCCTTCGTGCCAGAGAAAACCAGCAAAATTTTGTGTTAATCACTTTCTTTCCTTTTAAAAAATTATTGGGTCATTTATGTAGTATTCAAACTGAAATATGTTGTTTATTTTTGCAATATATGCAAAATATTTGTTGAAGTTTACATAAAAGAAATCATGATATATGCATATTTTACCACTGGGCTTCTTTTCATTGAAATTAAGTTTGTGAAACCTATCCATGTTGATGCCTGTAGGTTGCTTATTCATTTGTATTGTGGTATTGTATTGCATTGTATGAATATGTCACAATTTATCTGAAAGGTTTACTGTAGACGTACATTTAGATTATTTCTTTGTTATTCTTCCTACAAACAGGGCTTCTATGAAGGTCTTGGACATGTTTTCTGTGTTGCATACAGAAGAGTTTCTTCAGTGTTTGAGCTAAGAAATGGACTTGTGGGCTCTTAGGGTACATGCATTTTTGCACCTATTGGATAACTGCAAATTGCTTAATAAATGGTTTAAAATGTTAAATATGGACAACTTGAGTATGAATGCTCTTTGTTTCCCATTCTTATCTTTACTAATATTGTCATATTTTTCATTTTTTTGTTTGCCAATCTTGTAGGTATGAAACATAATATTACTGTTATTACTAATAAGATCAACCATGTGTTAATATAATGATTGGTAATTCATGCTGTCTTTTATGTAATGCTTTCTGCACATTTTCCATGGCTTTAATTCCTTTTGCTTTTTGATTTGTAGGAGAATATCTAAAACACAGTAATCATTTTGTGTGTGTATGTGTATATATATTGTATATGCTGTGTGGGTGTATATATAGAGTCACAAATATCTTATCCCAGTGTGTTGGTTAATATTTTTATTCGCTCTATGGTACATTTTTTATTGGGATATGAACAATTAACACCAGACCTACCTTCTTAACCAATTTTTAAGCATAAAATACAGTATTTTTGACTATAGGTACAATGTTGTATGGCAGATTACTAGAGTTTATTCATCTTGCTTGACTAAAACTTTATGCCTGCTGATTAGTAATACCCCATCTTTCTCTGCACCCAGCTCCCGGAAACCACCATTCTGCTCTTTGATTCTACGAATTTGACTGTTTTAAATACTTCGTATAAGTGGAATCATTTCATATTTGTCTTTCTGTGACTGGCTTATTTCACTTGGCATAGTGTTCTCAAGGTTCATTCATGTTGTCACATTTCACAGAATTTCCTTCTTTATCAAGCTGAATGAGATCCCATTGCATATGCAGAGCTATACATCTATATACAGATATATCTCCTACATTTTAAAAAAATCCATTCATCTATTTGTGACATTTAAGTTGTTTCCACTTCTTGGCTATTGTGAATAATGCTGCTAAGAACATACTAGTACTAATTTCTCATACTAATTTCTCATTCAGATCCTAATTTTAATTCTTTTGGATAAATATCCCAAACTGAGATTGCTGGATCATGTGGTTCTATTTTGAATTTTTGAAGGAAATTCCATACTGTTTTCAATAGTGGCTACACCATTTTCCATTTTCACCAAGAGTACATAGGGTTCCAGTCTCTCCACATCTTCTCCAACTCTTGTTGTCTCTTTTTTTTCTTTTGTTAATAGCCTTTGTGACAGGTGTGAAGCAATATTAAATATCTCAATTGTGATTTTGATTTGCAATTTTTTTGACGGTTATGGATGTTGAACATTTTTTCATGTACCTGTTGGCCATTTGTAAGTCTTATTTAGAGAAATGTCTACTCAAGTCTTTAGACCATTCTTTAATTGAATTGGGTTATTAGTTTTTTTTGTTTTGTTTTGTTGCTATTTAGCTTTAAGAGTTGCTTATATATTTTGGAGATTAACTGCTTGTCAGATATGTGATTGGCAAGTATTTTCTGCCATTACATAAGTTGTCTTTTCACCGTGCTAATTGGCTCCTTTGTGTAGAGCTTTTTAGTTTGTTGCTGCCACACTTGATTATTTTTGCTTTTGTTGCCTGTGCTTCTGGTGTCAGAGCTAAGAAATCATTGCCAAGACCAATGTCATGAAGCCTTTCTTTTATGTTTTCTTCTAGGAGGTTTATAGTTTCATTCTTACATTTATGTCTTTAATCCATTTTGAGTTGGTTTTGTGTATGATGTGAGATAAGGGTCCAGTTTTATTCTTTTGCATGTGGATATCCAGTTTTCCCAACACTATTAGTTGGTGAGACTCTCCTTTCTCCATTGTGAATTCTTGGAACCCTTGTCGAAGACCAGTTAGCTATAAATATGTGGCTTTATTTCTCGGCTGTCTATTTTATTCTATTGGTCTTATATTCATCTTTATATCAGTACCATAATATTTTGTGTACTTTAGCTTTGTGACGTATTTTGAAATCTGGAAATGTGATGCCTCCAACTTTATTCTTCTTTCTTAAAGTTGATTTGGCTTTTGTGGTTCCATATGAATTTTATTTTGTTTTTCTTAAATTATCTGTTTTCTTACTTGATTGTGGTGCCCGCAACCTCCATTTAACACTAAATGTATATGTTGGTAATGTGCTTCTTTGTCTTGATCTTGACTTCTAATGTGAATGCTTTATGCTTCCTTTCTGACAACAAGGCTTTGTGTAGATACCTGCACTAAATATTTGTCTATATTCTCACTTTAAAAGATATTTTAATCATTAATGGTTGTTAAATTTCGGGTAGGGAGGGAGGGGGAAGGAGGAGGGGCGTGGGGGAGGAGGGGACGGATATATGCATACACAAAGAGTGCAATGCGCACCATCCGAGAGATGGACACACTTGAAACTGGGACTTGGGGGGAAGGGGGGGCAAGGGCAACATACGTAACCTAAACATCTGTACCCCTGTAATAACAAACAATAAAAAAAAGAAAAGAAAAAAAAATCTATTGATATGATTATCTTATTTTTTTTTTTCGTCGTGGAATGTGGTGAATTATATAATGCAGAATTAGCTTTGTATTACTGGATGAAATTTAAATTGGTCAAGGTGTATGCCCTCTATACATTGTTGAATTCAGGTATTAAGGATTTTTGCATCTACGCTGAAAAATGAGATTCCTGATAATTTCTCATCCTTATTTAGGACTTAATTTTTGTTATTGTAATTATTTATCTTATTGCTTTTATTTAACAAGGTTATAGTAACCTCCTGAAAAGAGTGAAAATCTTGTGTTATGTGCTATTCTCTGAAGGAATTTTTATAAATTTAAAATTATCTCCTCCTTCAATATTTGGTAAAAGTTACCTAAAGAAACACCTGAATCTGGTGTTTAATAGTAAAATGTTTAAGTATTAATTCAATTTTACTCATGCTTTCTAATTCTTCCTGAATAAGTTTTGGCTGCATAAGAATATACAATCATCCCTGCATATCCATGGGTTCTGCACTCATGGATTCAACCAACCACTAATCAAAAATACTTTTAAAAAACAAGACAATAATAAAAAATAATACAAAGAAAAATGCAGTAAAACAACTATTTACATAGCTATTTACATTCTTTTAGGTATTATAAGTAATCTAGAGATTATTTAAAATATATGGGAAACACCTCCATGAAGCCCTCTCTGATTACCCCAGGCAGAATTAGTGACACAACTAGCACTCTGAAAAGACCTCTCTGTATGACACTTGTCACTTGCTATTTGATTATTTGTCTACTTGTACACCTCTCAGTAGCCTGCAAGTAATTAAAGAGGAAAACCTGACTCATTCAACTGCACGTTCTCCCATTCATCGCAATGCCTGGAGCATAGCAGGGTCTAATAAACACTGATGGAATGAATGACTGAATCCTCTCCATTTTACTGGGGAGTGTACTATTTAATATGTAATCCAAAATATGATTTTATGTGTCTGTTCATGTTGTTATTCCACATGCCTGGCCCATAATGGTAGCTCGATAAGCATTTGCTGAATAAAAAAAATACATGTTTATATATTTTTGAGTATCCGTGGGTTTTGGCATCCTCAGGGGGTGCTGGAACCAATACCCTGTGGCTACCAAGAGATGACTAACTATAGTTTTAATAGCGTTTCCCTTCCACTAATGTTTGCAAATTTACAGACATATAGAAAACTGAAAAGAATATGACATTTTACTTAATTTCGAAGCTAAAAACTTAGCCAGCCATAGTTTTATGGATACTAGAAGAATACAGGAGACCTGAGTCAGAAACAAAATTCCGACTAATTGCAGCAATAGCAAAAGTGAGACTATCGGCATTTGTGTACCAGCTTCCCAAACCCCAGTTCCCACAGGACAAAGATAAATGGGCTAGGAGACACCTGTACAGGAAGTGGGTTACAATATAAAAGAGGAATCTTGAATTTAAAAATTCAAATCTTTTGTCATGTGCAAAGAACATTACCTTTGTTTCAAAGAGAAAGGTTATTTCTATCTTCCAAAGCTGTAAGCAAACCCACATTTTGCTGTGGGGGGAAAAGCTGTCTCTATAATTTAGTTTGTTGTAAATATGTTCTGGTATTCAGCTCTTTACACATAAAGGGATTGAAAGTCATCACTCTCATTCTCATAACGAGCAAAAAGCTGATCAGGCTAAAGATCAATGACTTTTCTGGATCTATCAGAGAATTGAGGCTACGGGGCAAATCACCATCCCAAAATGTGGAAAGACAGATAAATACAACATATCACAGCTGAGACCAGCTTAGTAAGAGAGAAGTCAATAAGATAAGATAAGAAAAGCAAATAAAATATGTACAATTTGGGAAGGAAGAAGTAAAATTGTCTTTGTTCACAGATGAAATGACTGTCTATGTAGAAAATTCCAAAGAACTGAAAAAAAAAAAAAAAAACTCCTGGAACTAATAAGCAATTATAGCAAGATTACGGAACACAAGATTAATATACAAGTCAATTGCTTTCCTGCATACTAGCAAAAACAATTGGAATTTGAAATTAAAAAACACAATACTATTTACACTAGCACCCCCAAAATAAAACACTTAGGTATAAATCTAGCAAAATATGTACAGGATCTATGTAAAGTACAAAACTCTGATAAAAGAAATTAAAGAACTAAGATTATGGAGCTATATTTTACGTTTATAGATAGGATGACTCAACCGTGTTAGGACGCCAATTCTTTTCAGCATCCTTTATAGATTCAACTTGATCCCATTCAAACTCCTAGCAAATGATTTTGCTGAAATTGACAGACTGATTCTAAAGTTCATATGGAAAGTCAAAAGACCCAGAATAGCCGACATAAAAACAAAAAGGGAGGACTGAAACTACCCAACTTTAAAACTTACTGTAAAGCTTTAATAGTCAAGACAGTGTAGTATTGGTGAAATAATAGACAAATAGGTCAATGGAATAGAGCAGAGAGCTCAGAAATAGACCCACACAAATATACTCAACTAATTTTTGCCAAAAGAGCAAAGGCAATTAAATGAAGAAAAGGCAGTCTTTTCAACAGATGATGCTGGAACAATTGGAAATCTATAGGCAAATAAAACAAATCTAGACACAGACCTTCCAATTTTGATGAAAATTAACTCAAAATGGATCACAGACCTAAATGCAAAATGCGAAACTGTAAAACTGGTACAAGATAACATAGCAGAAAACTGTATTCGACATAGGACTAATATCTACAATATGTAAAGAGTTCTTAAAACTCAACATCAAAGAAACCAACAATCCAATTAGAAAATGGGCAAAAGACATGAACAGACATTTCACTGAAGACGGTGTAGAGATGGCAAATAAGCACTTAAAAATACATTCAATATTTTTTACCGTTAGAAAAATGCAAATTAAAACCACAATGAGATTTCAGTACACACCTATCAGAATGGCTAAAATAAAAATAAATAGTGATAATATCAAATGCTGGCAAGAATGGGAAGCAACAGATATTCTCATTCATTGCTGGTGAGAATACAAAATGGTATAGTCACTTGGAAGACAGTCTGTCAACTTCTTACAAAGCTAAATGTATTCTTCACATACAATCTAGCAATTGTGTTCCTAGATATTTACCCAATTAGCTGAAAATCTATGTCCACACAATATGAATATGAATGTCTATAGTGCTTTATCCATAATTGCTCCAAACTGGAAGCAAACGAGATGTCTTTCAACAGGTGAATGGATAAACAGTGATAAATTCACACAATGGAAGATTATTTAGCCACAAAATGAATAAACTACCAAGCCATGAGAAGACCTGTAGGAACCTTAAATACATAATTGTTAAATGAAAGAAGACAGTCTGTATGATTCCGACTATATGACATTATAGAAAAGGCAAAACTATAGAAATAGTAAACAGGTCAGTGGTTCTCAGATGGAGGATGAAGATGAATTGGGAAAGTACAGGAAATAGGTCAGTGAAACTATTCTGTATGTTACACAGCATGCATTTTTCTAAACCTGTAGAACCGTACATCACAAAGAGAGCAACTTAATGCAAACTGTGGATGTTAGCTAATTATAATGTATAAATATTGGTTTATTGATTGTAAGAAATGTATCACTTTAATGCAGGATGTTAACAATAGGGAAAATCATGTAGGAGGGGTGAGAGTATGTGGGGAGTTTCTGTACAATTTTCTCAATTTTTCTGTAAAGCTAAAACTGCTCTAAAACATATAGTTCAGGAAAAGAACTGTTAACGCACCTGCAAGATGTGTAGAAATGTGAGAGACCCATGAACAATTGTTCTGCAACATAAGGATTTCATAACGTATTATTATCTTATATTTATCATTTAATTATTGATGCATCTATACACATAGGACTTTCTCTTTATTCTAGATATTGTTTATTTCTGTTGCCTTTCTTTCATGATTAATATCATACAAATTTGTTAATTATATTAAATATTTCGAAGAACAACTTTTGGCATTGCATTTCTTCCTTATATTGCCTTTCAATATATTTCTCATTAATTTCTGCTCTTTAAGATTATGCTGTGATTGTTCATTTTTTCTATTAAGATGAATATCTGATTCATTAATTGTAGTATTTTTCTTTGTTGATATAAGCAGTAAAACAGTACTTTTAATCTAAATACTACTTTAGTTACATTACAGTTTTGATATATTTTCATTATTATTCAGTTCTAATTAATTTCTAAAAATTTAGTGCAATCTTGAATATTTAAACCCCTGAAATTGGCATTATTATTGTTTTATGTAATCAATATTTGCTTATATTAATTCAGACATTTCCCATTTTCTTTACTTTGCATTCTTTTATGTATCTCACCTCTTACCTCTGGAAAATTCCCTTCCTCCTGAAATGTATGTTTTAAAAGTTCTTTCAGTGAAGGTCTATTAGGAGTAGGTATTTTTGGTTATTGTTTATCTGAAAATGTTTTTATTTTGCACTAGTTCTTAATGGAGGCTTTCACTGGATATGTAATTATAGACAAAATTATAGTTATTTTCTCTCAGGACTTTGACATTATTCTGCTGTCTCCTTTTCAATTTTGCTTTTAAAAAGCAAATTTTCAGTTAATTTTAGTTTTTTAAAGTTATCTGTCTCTTTTAACAGGATTGTTTAAAACTTTTTTTTCTTTTTCTGGTCTTTAGGTTTCTGCAATTTCACTCTTGCCTAGGTATGCATTTATTTTTATTTATCTTCCTTAATATTTTGGAACTTTGGAAATTGAAGAATTGATGTCTTTCATCTAATCTTGATATTCTTGACAAATTCCCTTTGACTGTTGCTTTACCACCATTACTTCCTTCTGAAACTTCATGTGACCTGTCTTGGAACTTGTTATTCTGTCCTCTAGGTCTCAACTTCCCTTTCATGTTCTATCTTTTTGTATTTCTAAAATCCATCTTTGGTAATTCAGATCTAAATTCTGGTTTAAAAGTTCTTTCTCCAACTATGTTTAACCTGAAAAATACCCATTGAGTTTTGTGTTTTATTACATTTTAATTCCCTTCCTTCCTCCTTCCTTCCTACCTTCTTTCTTTCCTTGTCAAAAATCCCTGGTCATTTTTTTATAGCATAACATTTACTTTTTAGATATCATCGTTCACTTCTTTAAAAAGACTAAACACACTTATTTTATATTATGTATTGAACATTCTACCAGCTACACTTTCTATCGGAGTGATCCAACTATTTCCGCTGATTTTCAGAATGGTTTAATTCTCTGTTATTTATTTATCTATTTCTTTGCGAATTCATATTTGTTAGACATCTACCTGTGAAAATCCTTTAGCAGTTTGGATTAATGGTACATTCTTTTAGAAACAATTTGCATTTGTTTCTGTCAGGTGTTCATGACTTTTAATTCATAACTACTAAAAATTAAATTTTTGCTTGGGTTTACACAAATAATATGTATATCCTGAAATGTACATGCTTCCTGACTTTTCTTTAGGAATTGGCAGAAAAGACATTTCGAAGATAGGCACACATCCCCGTAATTTGCTGAGGCACAAGATTTTTTTCTCATTTATTCTCTGAGCACGTCACCCTCATAAGGACCTGGCTTTCTGTCCAGATCTGTGGTACAAACCTCCCCCTACTCAGGTACAAGACTTTGGCTCCCTATCTTCTGTGACTGTGACCCATTAAAACCCAAGATAAGGACTCACAGAAACATATGACTCTATTTTCTTGTTATTTCTGGCCTTTGAGTAGTCCCTTTATTGTCAGCTTAACTATGCATGGAAAAGGATACATTTTTTACAAAATCTTATCGAGTATCTTTCGGTGTACTATGCAACAGGAGATTATAAGACTGTCTAATCTCCCATACTGGTATGCATGAAACAACTTTCTTCATTTTCATGGACAATAAATACCATCATTTGAAACAGAGATTAGACTTTTTTCTTCTTACCCCATAGGGTCAATAAAAGGAAGTCACAAGACAGAGCACTTTCCGACTACAAAATTAAGATGCAGAAAATTGTGTATAATTTAATGTCATTTTTATAAAAGAGTAACCAATTCATGTACACACAGATACACAAAAAATACACACAAACATACACATATATATACATATACTAGTATGTATGTATCGAAATGTCTGTACACCATTAAATTGAGCATGTGTGGGCCTTAGTCCATCTGTGCTGTTATAACAAAATGCCAAAGGCTGAGTAATATATAAATGATAGAAATTTATCTCTCGCACTTCTCCAAGAGAACTCCAAGATCAAGGCACTAGCATGTGGTGTCTGGCAACAGCCTTCTTGCTGCATCTTCACATGGCGGAAGGTGTAAGAGATGAGAAATCACTTTTATGAGGGCCTTAATCTCATTCTTGAGGGAGGAGCCCTCATGACCTAATCACCTCCTAAAGGCCCCCATCTCTTAATACTGTTGCATTAAGGATTAAGTTTTAACATACATTTTGGAGGGCACACAAACATTCAAACCATAGCAGTGTGCAATTAAATCGGGATGATACATACTAAATCGTTGGCATGGTTTCCCATGTTGACATGGCTGATACAGGAATAGAGAGAGGGTATGGGAATCAGAAAATAAACCAAAAGGAAAATGTGTGTGAGTGAGAAAGAACATTCTAAAATGTGATATAATAATATTTATGCATTTATATAAAATATTGTATGTGTAAATAAAAGATATATTTTGCACATTCCCTGTGTAATAGAGTTACAGACTGCATATATGTAGTCTACTTATTTACTAATTTAATTATTAATAGCCCAAATAGTGACAGCACTGATGGTGGGAATATAATTTTCAAATAGAGACCAGCTACTTGATGAAGCTGTTTAAGAATGAATCAAGAAGTGGAGGGGAGAATTGGCAAAGACGAGGTGCCCTCCAAGTCGGAGATTCTTTTTGAGCATATTATAATTCTGGCACTAAGCATTTCCAAAGTAAAATATCAAGTTACTTCAACAACAACATGAAAAAGTTGGCTTTGCTCTATTCCTTAAGACTCAATGCAGTCTTAAAATTTATCAAGCCAACTGCATTTTTCTATCACCACATAGGGTGCATTGCATGTCCCAAAAGGGACCCCCCGGGTCATGTTAATTTAATCCCAATGACTGAGCATATGAAAACCTCTTTGTTCTTTAAAAGGATGTGTTTGTGAGCAACTGGTGCAATACAATTTTGCTTTTGCTTTGAACAAGTCCCAATGTCACCTTTACTCTTTTACCAAGAGCTGCATTTTATTTGCCTGAGCAACCATGGAAACGCAGTGTCACTGGGTTTGTAGCACCCTATGTCTTCGTGACTTTCTGCTAGGAAGAATAGGAGGTTAACCACAGTAATTCTAGCATTGTACCCTAATTTCACAGTGAAGCTTTTGTATTATTAGTATAAATGTGTTTTTCCACTCTAGAGTGTGTTCCACGTGGGTTATTTCCTCATTGATGAGCATAGTAATTTTACAGGACTTGAAACTGGATTATCTTTTGTAGGAAGACTGATTTGGGCCAAGATAGTGAAGAGTGAACACAATGAGAAAAACCTTTAGGAGAGAAAGTGACTAATATTTAATTGCCAGGAGTGTCTATTTCTTCAAATAATTTATGGATCTACAACACACACTGCCTTGTTTACCCATCAGCTACTGCTGGAACTTCAGTACCCAATGTTATTTTAGGAAAAGATAAAGTTCTAATATCCAGTATTTTAATTTTTACTTGAAAAGCAAACACTGCTTACTCAACTGAATGAGATGTCCAATTTAAACTCATACTGCTGAGATCAACTTTTATAGGATTAAATTTAAAGTCAAAATAGTAACCAGGCAGAGGCCCTCTGTCAGCCTATTGAATGTTTCTTGCTCTGACTTTCTATAGAGACTTTATACATTTTGTTTTTTTTCTGCTTAAAATGGTCTCTTTTCTACCTCTCCAGTCCTTCTGGCATATTATTCTCTCTTATCTAGGAAAGTCCCATTTGATCCTCAGATTTTTGTCTCATATCTACAAGGAAGGAGTCCCTAACTGTTTAGGGCTAATAGCCATATTCTCATGGAACCACGTACTTCCTTTTATGCCACAATTGTAATTTTACATGTGTTTGGTGATAATATGATTAAAATGTGTCTCTCCCATTACACTTGAAGCTCTTTAAATGGCCTGGATGTATCTGGTTCATAATAACTATTATATCCCCAAAGCCAGGCATAGTGCCTTGTGCAGAGTGAGCTCTCAGCATATGTTTATTGAATTTATAAATAAATTAATGATTAAATAAACCAGCTAGAGTCCCAACACATAAATGATTCCTAAATCCCATTCTTACAAGCAAAATTAACGATCTTCAAACACAGGGCAGCTGCTATAGCATATTGGGGGTTTCTCTGTGCTGAACTTTCTCTGATAATGGAAATGTTCATAAGTCCAATATCATCCTGTTCTGTTTAATACGGTAGCCATATGTAGCTACTGAATACTTGAAAGGTGGCTACTGCAGGTGTAGAAGTAAACGTTACATGTTATTTAGTTTTAATTAGTTTTAATTTATTAATAATAGCCACATGTGAACAGTGACTACCATAATGGAAAGCACAGGATAAAATTTCTTCTCCTTTTCATGCTGAAAAAATTCAGCGGAAGATTCAAGGCACACTGGTGGGAGACCAAATTTCATAATTAATGAAGTCAAATAAAAAGCCAAACCACTCTCAACTTTTGTGGATAATATCAAATCTTATTAATAGCAACACCAGGAGAAATTATCAACAAAAAGTAATGATATAGCTTTGTTTTTAAATTTTCCTTTTTGCCTTCATCACTACTAACTAAAGGCAAGCACAGCTGATGAGATACTAACCCTTTCATAGTGTTTTAATCTCCAAATCCAGTTCCCATATATTAATAACATCTTCAAGTGGATCTCCCCTGACAGTTCCAACCCACAATGAACTCCCTTCCTTAATTTGCCCTGCACGTTTCGTACTGTACAAGTCCCTTCTTTCATCACTTATGTACTTTCTATAATGCAGCTGGGAAAGAACTCTTAAAGCTGATTAACCTTTTAGGTTAATAGGCTTCTTTTGGTCCATGACTAACAAAATGAAGAACGAGTTAGCTCAACAACTTGAAAGGATTATTGCACTTCTGAGAAAACCTACCCAGTACACTGAGAGTTATTTACCCTCTAGGAGAAAGTGGCTACAAGATGTGACTTCAAATGCATAAGGATATATTTGATTGCATTTTCACCTTTGACCTGTCTAAAATATGTTCGCACTATTGACCACATCTCCCTTGCTTAAAAATTCACTCTTCACTTGGCTTCCTTGACACATGTTGACCTCGTTTTCTTCCCTACTTCCCTACTTTGATTTTCACCGGCCCAGCACTGTGCTAAGCACAGAGAAAGATCAAAAACATGTATAAACCATGAGCTGTGTCCTCATGGTACTTAGGATCTATCTGGGAAAGGAAACTTAACATATGTAGTAACTAGTTCACAATGTCAAATGGCATTTATTTATTTATAATAGATAAATCTCTATCTCCTTTGCTTGCTTTTAT
Source organism: Indri indri (assembly GCA_004363605.1). Lineage (NCBI taxonomy): Eukaryota > Metazoa > Chordata > Mammalia > Primates > Indriidae > Indri > Indri indri. The sequence goes on along the minus strand of RJWJ010017589.1, from coordinate 6,968 downwards.
ACCTCCTCTTTTCTGCTAAAAAAAAAAAAAAAAAACCGACTTGAGGCATTGGCCAGGTATATGCCTCTGTACCTGTCCCGATTTTACTTCATTCTTTAAGTGTTTTACCAGATGGCACATTTTGTACCTATTTCCTAACACCATTCAAATCCAAACTTACCACATCACATCCAAATTACCGCAATACTCTCCAGACCATGAGGTTTTCCTGATTGTAATCTTGGTTCCTGTCTAATTCATTCCAATGTTGTTCAAGAGTGATCTTCCGTAAACGCCATGCTTATCAGATAACTTCACTGCTGATTTCTTGATGGTGGTTTCTTAATGGCTAAAATCCCAGATTCCAACTCCACTCTATGAATTTCAAAACCCTCTAACCTTTAGCCACACTACCCCGAAGAGCCAACTCTAGTTGTTACTATTATTTATTAGAAATTATCTATCCATGCTAGATGAGTCTTTCTTCGAACAACAAGCACACCACACTACTTGCTTCATTGCCAAACCCCTTCACATATTGAGTCCCTTCCTTTAATATGTCTGTATTTTTCTATACTGCCATCAGTTGGCTTACATTCTACCCATAATATTCCTCCAACTATGTGAAATTCCAGGATTTTTTTCTACCTCAATAGTTGTAAAATCAAATTGTCTTAGGAACAAGACATATAAGAGTGAAATGGGCAACACAATTTAGATAAAATCACACTTACATAAGCATGTAATATTATTCTTTAATTTCTCCACATAAACTGGCTCTCGTTTTAATCTAAAACACAAAGCTCTGTGAATTATATAAGTTCTCTCTTACTTTTTTTTGAGGCACGAATAGAGGAAACATTTGCTCTATATAAGAGAAGTAGCAGCACAGTCAGTATGATCAATAGCCACTGCTGCTCAGCCTCAGTATCAGCAGGACAATAGGGAGCGGTGGGGACTGTGGTAATCTGAGAAGCACATGCTTAGTCTAAAGGATCCATTGCTTAACTAGCACTAGCCAATTGCCATAAGAGAATATAAGTCTAGTATTGGGAGATGGTATTGTCAGGAAATTCTAGGAATCCAACTATTGTGCAGAAATGAGCACAAAAGCAGCTATGAGTAGGATACAATCCTTTCACACAAATCTGCCTTCGCGCTTGACACTCAGTAGTCAGGATGCATTTAAATACTGTATGACATTGTGATCAAATTACTACATATTTTAAGTCTCCTTTCCCAAATGGATCCTAAGTTCCATGAGGACACAGCTCATGTTTTATAAATGTCTTTGATCTTTCTCAGTGCTTAGCACAATACTGGGCCAGTAGAAATCAATGTGACTTTGTTGTTTATTACCTGCTTATTTTTAGTTGGCTAATCCCAAAATATAGCTTTCATAAAATCCTAAATTTTCTACATTTGTTTCATATCAATAATAAAGATGTATATGATGGCACGTTAGATATGCTCAATAAATATTATTGAACGAATGAATGATATTCACCAGATGAAACAGATGCTTGAATTATTATAAAACAAAAGTATTAATCTCAGAAGTTTTGAAATTTCAAAAGCTAAATTGCAATAACATTACTAGTAGGCTACTACGTCACTTCCTAGTTAATGTCTGGGAAGAGCTAAATGATTAAGATCTGATAATTAGAATCAGAATGATATAACATTGGTTATAACTAAAATGATCTGTTATAGATGTGCAGACCTGAAACAATGATAATCCTCATGCTCTCTCTTCCCCACCTTTCTCTCTCTCTCCCTCCCTTTCTCTCTCTCTCTCTCTCTATGTGTGTATATATATATATATGTGTGTGTGTGTGTGTGTATATATGTATATATATATATATATATATATTTCAATTAGAAAAGAGCACTAGCAAAAATTGAATCCAATGCATTTAAGATGCTGAAGAAGTAATGTATATATAGTGTGCCTATACATAGCCTATGTTTTACAAGCTTTCTACAGTATTTGTAGGTATTCTTCTCAAAACCATCCTAAATAACCAGAAAAGTAAAAATAGAGGAGCCTCAGAAAATCTTTTGATCTTCTCAACATTTCATTTTTGTTTCGTCAAGTTTATAAAAATTCTTAGTTTGTCTTTTCAAGAAATATAACTTTGTATTATTTGGAATGAGTCCTTAAGTTATTGCAGGTTTAGTACCACTGCTGAAAACTAAAAAAAAAAAAAAAATCTGAGCCTTACTTGTTGCCATTTTATATTTTAGAGCCATTTACAATTATAAAAATGGCTGCTGTTTACTAAATGTCAAAAATAGTCCTGCTACCACTGGGCTCAACTTGACTGCTAAAACTGCCAAAAATTTATCATCATGAAAATACCTAATTATCATGGGCTGTGTTCAATAGGTTAATGTATGCTGGCTATTTTATTATATCTATGCTTTCCACTCTTTGTATGTGTTAATGTTTGATGTATTTCAAAATGATGACTAGTTTTATGTCCATTACCTACAGGAAAATTTTCTGACATGCCTGATTTGCCATAAGACTTATGTTGCACTGAAATTGAATATACTGCACACGCTTTAGGGGAGAAACGTTCTCATTGTTGAAGCACTTTCTTAAAGTCAGAAACTCAAATATGGAAAATTCATATCACAGATGCGGATTTATTAATTTCAGTGTACATTGAACATTACTATTTATAGAAAGAGCTGTTTGTTGCCTTATGATTCCATTGAAATAACTATGCATGAGAGCTCCTGACCCAAAGCTACTTAGGAGGTTTGCATAATATATATATATGTAACTCTAAGAGGGGTTGGGAGAAAGTGCAACAGTACTTTTGACTCTTATAATGCCCATAATTTATTTTGCTTTAAAATTTGAAATGAGAAATAAAGAAAAAGAAAAGTCGTACCGCAAAAAGAGAGGAAGGGAAAAAGTTCAATTGTACTTCATCCCCACAAATCTAAATAACCACAAAAAGCTCCAAATTTTACTTCTTAGTACTTCTAGAAATTCTGTCTCTTTCCAGTCTTAATAACCGTGCTTCCGTCCAGTGCTCAATTATTAGACTCGATAGTAATAAATTCCTAAGTGTGATTCACATAACTCAAACTTGTCACCTTCCCCACATTGTGACTGAGTCACCATCTATCCATCCTTCCTCCCTTCTCTTCTTTCCTTCTATCTGTATCTAACTATCTTAATATACAGAAAAAATTTGGCCTCATCTTAGCTTGACAGTTTCTCTCTTTCTCTGACTTCCACTTTTGAGTTCTATTAATGCTATTCCTAAACTCATAGTAGCTACTCCAGGGGCACATGTCATTTCACACAGCCATGCTTTGTTTATTCCAGTTCCTCTGCTTGAAATATTATCCCGTGTCTTCTTCACCAGGCTGTTTCTTAATGTACAAGACTCTTGGTCAGCGTCTGCCCCCAGCAGCCTGCCCCATCCTGCCCTCCCTACCCTGTACTTCACCCTCAGACTAGATCGAAGCTTTATCACTGTGCTTCTCTAACACCCTGGCTTTACCTCTTCCACTTTACCTACCGCATGGTCTAAGCTTTGTGTGGCCATGTCTGCCTTATTCTAGGCTATATTTCTGTGCCTAGGGCTGTGCTGTCCACATAATGGGAACTCAATAAATGTCTGTTGAATGAAAGAACTAACATGTGTCATGATATGTCTGTCACTCCTTTGGTACTAATTTGACTACATTCCTGTGTACAAGACTGCACCCTGTTCCTTTTTGTACCCATCCTAAGCACCTAACATAGAAATGGCATGCAGTAGATGCTTAGTAAGTGCGTATTAAACTAATCTATCCTTTTATATTTCTCCTTTTGTTCTTCAGGCTGAATTCTGATCTCTTCCCCCAGCAACCACCCCCCACCCACCATCTCTTTATTTCTTTCCATGTTTTGTGGCACCCAGGTGGAAACAGAGTAAAAAAAGAAGACCAACCAGTTTAAAGCCTGACACTCTTAACCTCACTAAAAGGTTTGGAGGACACCAGGACAGGATCATTTGTCTGACTATGCAACCAATGGAAAAGTGGCCTGAGCATCCCGGGGACGAACTGGCTGTGTGAACCCATCAGTTCCACACCAGGTACCTAAAAACTGTAGAGAGTTTTCATCAAGTCTTGTCTATCTCCCTCTGCCCTAAGGTGTCAGGTCAAGAATTTAAGAATGCCAGTGTTAGAAAATATCTCCTTGGGCCACAGCTTCTCCAGCTGCCATCTTTCTGTGTCCACCCCTTGCACTACTGGGGAAAAGGACAATGACTGGACCACCAGAGAAGATCACCAAAAACAAAGGGGATGCACAGAAAGCCACAGAAACCCCTGCTCACATGATTTCTAGCTTTTCATTTTGTTTTGTTTTCCAAACTGCTGGCTCTCTATCTAATCCCAGTAATCGTGAAAATTCATAAAATGAAAGAATTAGAGAATATTAATGTGCTCGTGAGGATGAAATGACATAATTGATACTGCCTATAACGTGATAAACACCCAGCAATTAACACATCACTGCTGCTGTTGTTGTTCATGCATTGAAAGGCATTTTATATGCAAGAATCAGCTAGCATTTCTGATAGTCTCCACTTAACAACATTCAGGGTTGAATTCCAGCCTCCAGCCCAGGATTTCTAAGAGCAGTGCTGTCAACAACTTGGACCAGATAATCCCGGTGCCTTGGAGGATGTTTAGGAGCAGCCCTGGCTTCCACTCACTAGATGCTGACAGCAACACCTCCCACTGAGTAGTAACAATCAAAATGTCACCAAACATTGCCAAATGCCTCCTAGCAGCAAAATTCCCCGCCCCCCCCCCCAATGGAGAACACTAGTCTAAGGTACTCTCTTCTCTACTATCACAGAATTATATTATTTAGACCATTCTTTCCCTTACTGAACTAAAATCTGCCTCCTTGTAATCACAACTCACCAATACATGGATACACAGGGCACACCTGTCTTTCACAAGTCAGGTATTAGAGGATGATGCTTCAAATGCCATGCAAACTAGAACCTTGCATAAATTGAGGTAGCCTGTGGACGGCTGGTCTTCTCAAACACTTATACAAATGTGCAGTAAATGTTCACCTTCATACTCAGACTCTTTCTGGAGTGCTACAGCATGGTGACAATGATAAATTAAAAAATAAACTAAAACAAACACTGGGAATATATTATAAATATATATTAATCATAATCTTCAACTCCCTAAGATAATTTTAAAATTATTTTGTATTTAAAAAATGGAAGAACTAATATTGTATTAAGTTTATAGAGTTCAGGATGAGGCAAATAATATTAAGCTCCAATTATACTGCATTTTCTTGGTACAGTGAACAGATAAACAAAGTTTTACGCCCTGATTTATTATAAGATGATATTAAAATGGTGCATGAATATCAATTAAGAAGATAATTATTTTTTAAAAAGAAACCTGTACATCCTATCTCCCAAGGATTTTTTTTTTAAATCTGGTAAGGCAGTAATAATATTACTTACTGTTAAATACATTAGATGTGCCAGTCTTAGAGGTATATATATAGTCATACAACAACCTTATGAAGAGAGTACTATAATTTTTGTACCAATCAGTATAGGCTAGAATTTACAGTGGTAACAAAAAAAACACAAAATTTCAGCATCCGCTGTGGGTCAGATGGGTTTCCAGAGCATGTTCTCCTTGTTTTAGAACAAAAGATGATGAACTTTCCCCCACCTGGAACTTTGTGGGAGGAAGAAATATTTTGATTTTTACAAGTACTTTCAATGGGGCAAAGCTAGTCACATAGCCACATCTAATTTCAAGGAGCCAGCGGAATGGTGTAATCTACTACACACCCAAAGGATAAGAACTGCAAATATCTGAGAACAGCATTAATTATCACCACATCAACCCCATTTTACAGATGAGAAATCTGTCACTGGAAGGTTAATTAATTTGCCCGTGGTCATCACACAAGTAGTAAGTGCTGGAATTAGTATTTGAACCCAGATGTATCCATTTTGCTAAGTAACAACTACCCCCTACACAAAACAAATTTTAATGGCATAAAATAACAGCTATTTATTTATTTCATGATTCTGTGGGTTGGTCATTTGGGCCATACTCAGCTGAATAATTCTTTTGATCTTGCTTGGTTAATTTTGGCTGGGATCCCTCATGCATTGGCAGTCAGTTGCCATGTCAGCTGGGGACTAGCTGGCTTACAATAGTTCCATTAGGATGGCTCTTCTCTGCTCCACATGGTGTCTCAGCCTTTAGCAGGCTAGCCCTGGCTTGTTCTCATGGCTGCAGTGGTAGCGTTTGAAAAGAACAAGAGGAAGCATGCAAGACTACAGTGTTACAACTTTCCTTCTGACACGGTCTAGTGTCCAAAGCCAATCCCATGGTCAGCTCAGATCCAGTGCATGGAGAAATAGACTCCAACTCTTCATAGGAGGGCGGCAAAAAAATTACTTTACAAAGAGCATTGATAAAAGGAGAGCCAATCTGGTGTAAGTTCCCACATTCTTAAGCACTCTGATATAATGCAATGATTATTTCCTCTAATTCAGGGATATAGTTCAAAGGCACTCCCCTGAATGTTTATTTGTAAAAACTTATCTATTCTGTGGTTTTTTTAACAGTACAATTTCATTTAATTTTTTATAAGACCTTTAGAGGAAGATCAAAGACAGATAAAACAAGTAAGTTGTACACTGCATCTAATTATTTCTCTTCAAAACAGTTGCAAAAATAGCACATCTAGTAATTATCCATATGGTGATGTTATTTCAACATTTCAAAACTCTCAATTGGAGCTCAAATATGATAAAAAGCAAGTCAATATCATGTCAACCAGTGATATTACATGGGAACTGTTAACAAGGTATTAAATTGGTACTTTTGAATTTCCTGGGTGTTCATCAAAGGAAATGTTGCTGCCTAGAGTTACTTTTCTCCTTGAAAAATTACTTCTTTATATAGTCCTTCTTATT